>JAQFYB010001406.1:0-32939 GCA_034694085.1 Pogonognathellus longicornis | reverse complement strand
CCTGTGACCTTGATAATTGCATGACCCGAACCCAACCCTAACCCCATAGGGTTGGGCCAACCCTAGGGTTTCGGGTTTGGCTAGACTCTCTATTAGGTAGGTATAGCTTACACGAATGTCAATGCTGCCCCGGCCAGCCTGGCCGTGCATTATTCTGGCCAGATTTGATTAAGTCGGTCTATCTAGAGTCTATAGACTCTAGAGTACACAAACTGTGACTGTACCTAGTTTGATTTCACAGTGCCCCGCTATTCTCCACCAAAGATTCGGCCAACTGACTTTTGTAATCAACAAATAATTTAATTATGAAGATATTTGCAAAAGCATATTTAATTATATACTATCTTGACTCTGATCGGTGAAGCATCTAAAAAAATATTACACATTTCTATCATAGTTTGTGTGCTAAAACTGAAACCCGACTTCGCATTGTTCGCATCTGGCAAGATTGCAGTGCCGCTTTCAGGAAAGCTATGCCTGAATAGGTAATAGCTTGCTTAACGTTCAAGAACCTCTTCGGGGGCGGTCGTAGAAGGACAATTCTGAGAAAACGAAGACGCTTGGTGACTGTAAGGACGTTCTGCCAAATAACTTTTACAATATAAAATAACCGCTCATAACAATATTATTGGTGTTAGTTTTAGCATCTCTGTAGTCAGGAACGTTAATTTTTGTACTCCATAAATTATTTATTTCACTTTACACACCAGGAATTTTACACAAAAACTTTATTGAAACCATTGTTCCACCTCAAATAGAAAAAGTGTCGATTATTAAAAAATGAATCTAGTGAGCCTTTCATCATTGGCGCTCTCTGAGTTACAAAAGAAGAAGCAATGCACCAGTCTAGTCAGTAAAGTTTATACCTATTCAAAGTGGAGTGTAAGTAACTTCCATTTCCATTCATCATTCATTTCATTGCTGATTGTTTGTACTTGTAAATTGTTTATATTTGAATTTTCAAATCAGTACTCAATATTTTATTTAACCGAAATCAAACAACAACTACTCTAAATTGCAATATTAATTGTTGATTGTTGATCATGCGAAATTATGAGTAGCCACGCTGTAATATTCAATATTTGGTATTTAGATCTACCTCTAGTTGAGAATTGTGAATTGTGTGGATTTGTCAAGAGGGTGAGGGGGTCAAACATGAAAGAAAAATATCGTAACAATCAACACAATCAACATTAAGTAATAATTATGTCGTTAATATCTTTAGTTCTAAAACAGAGAATTTTTGAAAATCCTGCAGTTCTGATGAAACCTAATCATAATCTAGTGTAATTGCTATAAAACAGGTTAGCAGCTGTTATCTTTCGTTTATTCCAACTTTTTGTCGTAAGTCATTTTATTTTATTTGTTCATATTTTCCTTATAGATGTATTTTATAATCTAAAGAAGTATAATGTCAGTAATATAAAATTTAACTACCACCTTATAGAAAATTGGCATATTATGTGGGATTCATTCATTCCTCATCTATGACAGTAGCTGATAACTAGTGTAAAAATGAAAATGGATCTGCATAGTCATGATGAATTGTTTCTTCCCTTTGAAGACCGACATTGTTGGAAAAAGTGGAAGTTGTTAGATCTGACGCATAGAATATTACATGCTGGTAAGTAAATAACCCAAGTTATTCTAATCAGTTATTGAAAGTAATATAACATTTTAAAAGTGCAGCTCGGGTGGGTTATAATATTGTTTATTTTAAAAACGTACCGGAAAATTCAAGACTGTTATCTTTTTACTTTCCCTTTAACCTAGTAGACATTACACTGACGAATACTTTAGGAAAAACATATTTTGACTTGATTATAACTCCGTACCATACTTATAACATAAAAAGAAAAACATAACTTGTATACCTATAAAATATAACATTGGTTCATGAAGTGGGGTATACCTGACTATTTTTTGATAAATAAATTAATGTTACAACAATCGCCATTGTCCAAATAATTTACTTTGACAAAGTCAGAACCCAGAACTGTCTCTCTTGGACAGTCTGTAAAGTCCATAAATGTTTCCGGTCTTTTTCTCAGCGTCCCCCGAGATGCGCTACCGGAATACGGATGGTGCTCCACTCCAAGCTTCTGTGCAGTACTGGGTGACTGCAATTGACGAATTTGTACTAAAATAATACAACACGGATCTTCTTAAACAGTTTTTGAATCTACTACAATTAGTGTTTCAATTCATACTGTTGTTTATATTTATGTTTTTCATACAGAAAAGCACAAAGTGTCATTATATTCTTTGCTTTCAAGTACCGGCGTTGTTACTGATTGTGACATTGCACATTGACATTACACTGTGTGAATGGAAAATGGAATGTGAGGAAATTTTTTGAGGACCAACATGAGAAAAGACGGTCGACTAGATTACAAGTTCATTTATGCGTCTTCGATAGACCTTGGCACCCGGAGTTAAGATAATATATTGCCTTCTGTGTCCAGTTGCCCCAAAAAGGGGCATGGGTGAACGAACTTTTGCCAGCACGCGCGGAGGTGAGTAACTGGGACACTTTACCAGATTTTTTAAATAAACGAACCAATATGTGAATTATTCAGGCAATCATAAATTATTTCGAAAATCAATGTTTTAAGGCCTCAAAAAAGGAATTTTTTTAAAAAAAATTCACTCCCGCCAACAAAAAACAATTTTTTTCAAAACAACATTTTTTAAAGCCCTAAAACGTTGATTTTCGAAATAATTTATGCTTGCCTGAATAGGTCACATATTGGTGCGTTTATTAAGAAAATCCGGTAGCAATCGCTTATTAACCGTCCTAGATATTCATCTCCGCGCTGACAAAGCCAGCATTAAAAGATGTTAACTCCGGGTGCCAAGATCTATCGATAACGCATAAATGAACTTGCAATTTTAGTTTACTTTATTTCTCATGTTCCTCATACATATATGGGAAGAAATTTTTAGTCTTTTCGACTTAATTTCAAAAATTACATTTCTTATATTAAATTTCATTTCTGGCTCTTAGTTGGAGGTTGGAGTTAAGAGTGAGAAATGAGGAACTCAGTCTGCAATATTAAGTTCCCTGAAAAAATTGACTGCCTGAGTTTCAATCCTGTCATATCATTCAATTCCCTCAACAGACAAATAAATGTAGACAAAGAAATTACATAAAAGCTACATGTAAAAATGTAATACATTTAAGCAACCATCTATAATCTAACTATTGACTGCATACATAATACATAATTGCTCTTCTATAGATGCAATGTTATTGCTACAGCTACAACTACAACCATTATTGACTATGAAATAATATGACATTTGTATATAGCCAAGATACTGCAGAAAGCAGCAGTATGTGCTTAAATAAATAGCGTATTTTTGTATGTAACAAATGTAAATGTGTGGGGTCGGTGTCAGTCAGCTTTAGTCTTACTAACTGGCATGGCAGTATCCTTGGCTGTGCGTCTATATTATACTACATACACTTAACCATCCGAAACCAAGGATATCGAGGCAATCTCCTTATAACATAACTACCACGAACCCTATTAGTGACGACTGACGACTGTATTCGAGTGCTATAATATAATTATTGTTGTGTTATGTTAGCGTAACCGTGACAGGATACTGATTTTTTCGCATGCATTTAATTCGACATATTTACATAATAATGTAATAATATTAATATTGTGGACTTTGATTTTGTGCAATACGGGAATAGTAGGAGATAACAATAACTAGACGAAAAAGGACAAAAATGAGGTATCACATTATAATATTTATTAAATTTTATTATGTATATAGTTGGATAAACAAAGGGAAAGCATAGGAATATACATTTTTATTGCATGTATAAACACGTACATAGCATAACAGAGCAAAGCTAGAGTGGAGAAATACTAGTCGAATGTATTATTATGTTGAAAATATTATAGATTGTACCAGTAAAAGGCGAGCATCTATTGGCTTAAGCTATGCAGTATTGAAACGGTGTAAAAAACCAGGCATGTAGCCACGACGCGACGAGGACTACAGACATTCAACTACGCTACTGCACTTAGTGTTGGACCACTACAACCATTACTTGCATTCTTGAATATTGCTGGCTACGCGTGTCGTATATATAAATGTATGTACAGCAAAGTCAGCAAAGTTAAGGCTGCCTTCACGACTTGGAGCTGGAACATTTCGGTCCATACCCGTCCTATGTATTCTGAGGATTCTTCTATAGCCCACAGTTTTCCATTTAATGATTTCAAATTTTTAGACAATGAAGTATTTTTAAACGTCTACGGCGGCTATGAACTAGAAATTTAATGTTTGAGTAATCTTCTAACAATAAGTTGCCGACCGTTTCAAAGTTATAAAATATCTTGAAACTTTGAAGCTCTGGGCCACTTAGAAAAATAATTTTGAAAAATATTGACTTTAATTGAGCTCTAGAATTTTGTATTTATTGGTTTGTATAAAAATTTGAAGCATTTCGGCGAGAATTATTGGCCTGTATGAGTATGAGGTATGGGTATTATGGCAGAATACATGGGACGGGTATGGATCGAAATGCTCCTCCTCTTATATATGAATGTGAATGCAGCCTTAAAGCTAAAGGTTGCCTAGTCTTATATTATTATATATGTTATATGCCGTATCCGATTTCCAACAGTAGACTTATAATACATTTAAACTTACACATCACTCGACTGACTGTAGTAATACTGCACTGCATACGGTGGACGGACGGAGGGTGACTGCTGTTATATTGGCTTTGGCTAGCACAAATAGCACAATCACGCAGTGTGGGACAAAAGTTACTAAGATTATTTAAGACAGAAGATGGTGGCAGGATTAAAGACCACCAGCAAGCAATTGGCCTTTTTCAAATATTAATTAACACCTTTTATTCATTACCTAAATTTTAGTTAGCAACACATTCAAAACGGCCAACCAAGCTAGTGATAAAAATAATATTGTAAAGTTTTGTACGTGCGAAACCGTCTAATCTAAATTACGAGTACGAGAACTCATTATTAATTGTTTACCTTTGTTATATTTTCGATTATGGGAGAAACAATCAAGGAACCAGAAATGAAAGGATGGCTCCAAAAATGGACAAATTACCTCAAAGGGTACCAAAAACGGTGGTTCGTTCTGTCCAATGGAATACTTTGTTACTATAGGTAAGTTTCTAATAATAATATTCATTTCTTTCGGTTATGTGATTTGCAAGTCATTTGATATAATATCCATCTGTCCCTTTTAGTTTCCACTTGATTAACAATTATTGATATGCGCAATTGGAAGTGACAACTGTAACAATAACTAATTGCTTTGACACAACTTTCTCTTGCCTGCCGTAAATGTTAAAAAGTAAAGGAGACTATGTATAGCTTATATCATTCAAATATACATTCTGTTTTTTTTCTGTATCTGTTATCAGCTGTCATTTCTTAATAACTTAATGACGGAGACATTGACGTCATAATAGTGTATTGCATTGTTGCAAATATGACGTACTTAAATATGTATTTCGATCTGTTTATTCCATTTGAAACTTGTGAATTCCTGATGATTTCCTTATTATTCGTATTCATGCGAATGAATGAAATTTTTAGCTGTTAAGCAATAAATCTTGTTCACTGTATATCTTTGCTAATGAGACAAAGTACTCGTTAATCAAAACGTAGATAAACTTCCTGCATTTAAGGAATGAGTCATATTGCAGCTATGCCTCAAAATGACGCAATCAGGTTAGGTTGCGTATATTAATTGAAAGCAGAGGAAATCAGTTTTGTAAAACCTAATGGGGGCATTTGGGGTTGCGGCTGTGAAATAAATCCTTTGTCCAATTCAATGGTTTAGTTGAATTTTGTGGTGAAAGTATTATTATGGAATGTTGTAATTGTTATAAATGTTATAACTAAATGACTGTGTTTTTTGTAGAAATCAAGCTGAGATGACACACACATGTCGCGGATCCATAAGTCTTCATGGTGCTCTTATTTACACGGAAGATACTTGCAATCTTGTTGTTTCGAATGGAGGAACTCAGACTTTCCATTTGAGGGCAATATCAGAAGTAGAGCGACAAAGGTAAAAAAGTGACTGCCTTTTAGCCGTATGGTTTAGATGTATGTGTGTGGTGTGGCTTGAGTGACGTCTATGTAAGCTTTTTCTACGGATGTGTTCCATTGCGGCTAAACTGTTTATAAAGGAAGATATATTGTAGGAGTGTCAAGGAAGAAGTTTTCTGGAGCTCAACATGTTTTTTGTTGTTTAATAGCATCGTTTAAGCGTCTCTGTCATGGTACAGGGTTCTCAAAGCTTTGTATAATAGTCGTTTTAATATTGTCATAATGCTACGAAAGGAATGAGAACGAAGTTATGGTGTATCATCTTTGAAAGGGAAAAGAATGTTAGTAGGCTGAGTTAAATTGCGACAGTTGCTATTATATATTTACAGATGGGTAACAGCATTAGAGCTTGCAAAAGCTAAAGCGATTCGCACAATGGAATCGGAAGAAGAAGAAGAACTGGAGGAAGTCTCAGCTCCACCTGACAGTCAGGAAGTTCAGAATGTATTTCGAATGCTCTCGGCTAAACTGGAAGACATGCAAACGTGTTGTGACCTTATTAACAAACATGGAAATGCTTTACAGGTTGGAAAACTACTTTTTACTTGCTCTATATGAGAATATTTTACAAAATACTACTTAATATTTATCTTTCCTTACACAGCGAGTAATTTGGAATGAGTTTTGCTGTATTGGCCTTTTGCGTTTTTATTATTTTATGCTTTAACAAAGTATTTAATTAAATACAAATTTCACAGAAAGCTCTAAGCGAATTGGAATCTAGCGACAGTCATCACGACATCGTTTCTAAAGTAAAGCAAGTTAATGAGAGAGCTACGCTTTTTCGGATAACATCAACTGCGATGATAAATGTAAGTGGATTGAGGTGGCAAATTCTTTGGTGAAATATCCTTCATTCAAGAGCATTATTTTTGCGGCTTGTACTTTTTTTGCTTTATGCACATTAACCGTTTGGTTACGATTGTAACGATTTTACTGTTCGTGTAATATAGTGACCTACATTGAGTTTTTTTCCTTAGGCTTGTACGGAATACGCAAAAACAGCCCAAACTCAAGGTAAGAAATGGCAAAAGGCAATTCAATACGAGAAGGAGCAGCGCCAGAGATTAGAGAAGGTTGTGGAAGAATTAGCAAAGCAGCACACTAAGTTGGAAGAGGCAGCTGCCGTGGCAGCTCATCATCAGCAGGGTCAGAAAATGTCTTCACGTATTCATAAAACATCTAAAGAAAAAATGTTGACATGGCCAAAGAAAAACAATACGAATTCAGTTATTTGTGCAGGGCAAAGTTCAGTGCAATCAGACGAAGAAGACGACACAATTTATTACGACGCTGAAGAGACAGGAGAAGCCAATACAGAATTTATGGTCGATGTACCCATTTCGGCGCATCGTAGAACATCCAGTGGTATCAGCACCGACTCACAGGTGTGACACTACGCCAATCGGCTTTCATTTTGCTTATGTCTAACACCTTTGTAATATATTCGTGCCACTCATACATTGTGATATCTCCTTGTAGAAATACGTAACAAAGTTCCTATTAGTCTTGTTCAATTGTTCCAAAACAACAACAATAGTCTAATCCTTGCCAAATGAAACGAACCGTTATGTGTCCCTCAGAAGTACTGTTGATCTCTTATTTCCTCCATCTGTATGTCCGGTATCTCCATTGCGTGCCATGCAAGTTTTACTTGTTTTACATTATTCTGTATCTGTCATCTGCTCCATTGTAATTTATCTGTGTTTGTTCACCTGTTCAGCGTAGCTGGCGTTGCCACATTATTATGTATTAAACAATGTTAATATAAATATCGACATACAAAAGATAAGCTAGGGACATAAGAGCTGCTACTTTAGATAAGAATCAAAGTCCAACAAAGCTTTATAACCTATATTGACACTGTACTGTAGTGTGTGTGGCTGAATAAACTTATGAACAGATTAGTGATAAATGTAATTCCTGGTCAGGGACAGTAGGAAAACTTTTTTGGCGCAAGTTAACATTAATTAACAATTATGGCTCTACCTTCGAGCGGTCAGTGATCACGATATTCAAGGATAAAAAGCTGAGATTGATGCAAACTTATTAATAACCCTATTGATTAGTCAAAAGCAGGATGAACATTGCACCATTTATCAGGTTCAAGCTCAGGTGTGAGTTTAAAGTAGTGTTGAATTGTAGTGCAGTCACTGGCTTGAATCGGTGGACGCAGCATTACAGCGGCTAGCTAAAAAAATACATTATTTTATGGCTTTTGTCATAATAGAATTATTAACTGTTATCCCACCGTCTTCCATTTGCTAATCTTATTTTTAAAAGAAAATATAGCATTTCTTTAAGAAGTTATTTTAATTTGGATTGATAATGGTTGTGGGAGAGCAGAAGTCGGAAGGAGGTGGAAAAGGAGATTCAAGCAGTGATAATGAAGGTGAAGAGATAAATCAAGGTGCTAGTCAAGCCATGCGATGCATACGGACAAAGGTAAAACAGCAACTAGCTATATAATTGAGAATTGTTAAAGGATTTTAACTGCACAGTTTTGTAGCATTGGATTTATTGATTATATTGAGACTGAGAAATACATTTTTACAGACAAAGAGTGAGAAACAGCCTGTGAAGCTAGCTAATCCACATGACGATGTTGCAAATCCATCTTCACAAACGTCTAAGAAAATTCGTCGCAAACGAGTGCCAGACAAGCCAAATTACCCTCTCAATTTGTGGAGTATAATGAAAAATTGTATAGGGAAAGAGCTAACGAAAATTCCGATGCCGGTTAACTTTTCGGAGCCGTTGTCCATGCTCCAGAGGTTAACAGAAGACTTTGAGTACAGCGAGATACTTGACTCTGCCGCCAAGTGCACTGATTCATGTGAACAACTCAGTTACGTGGCCGCCTTCACAGTTTCTTCTTACGCTACGACTTCTGTAAGTTTTTAATTCATATCACTTTTAAGGAATTGGGATTCTTGTGAGAATGTTTCGTGGACTATAGAGTCTTCTGGGCGTAATTTAGTGTGTGTAATCAATGTGAATTTGTTCCAAAGGTTCGTACAGGAAAGCCATTTAATCCTTTGCTGGGAGAAACTTATGAATGTGATCGCATGGATGATTTAGGCTGGCGCTGCCTTAACGAGCAAGTTAGTCACCACCCACCAATGGCTGCGCAATACTGCGAAGGTCGCGGCTGGAAATGTTGGCAAGAGTTTACCATGTCTTCAAAATTTCGAGGAAAATATTTGCAAGTCATTCCTCTGGGAATCGCGCATTTGGTTTTTGAATCAGGTATGCAATATTGTATTTCATGTGTAATGAAATAATTGTATTTTTAGCTTATACTTTACAGTTAAGATACATATTATAAATATTGACACAATTTTTCTGTATTTTATCACTCTGTGTGACGAAATGTCGAGCCCAATACGCTTCAGATGGGTTGATAGACCTAAAAGGGTGTGTGCAATATATCGATACATTCTTTGAAATGAAGATAATTAAGAGTCGTCTTTTTTAATGAGGCACATGGGTTTCTACTTACAATTAGATTCAATTTTTTGTTGTGCATTTTTTGGGAACTTTTCTTGATTTTGTATATCTGAAGCATTTGCTTGTATATTTGCACATATTTGGAAGTGTCATCCAAGTAAACTCTTTTCCAATTAGTGTACAGAATGACAGCGAGTTTAAGTGTATTATATTTCGAGGCTGTTGGGACTGGGACTTACTTTTATTGTATTATATTGGAATCAATGTGACGATTTGTTTCGATTGTATTTTTTCAGGAAATCATTATACGTGGAGAAAAGTAACAACTACGGTGCACAACATTATTGTGGGGAAGCTTTGGGTAGACCAGCATGGAGAGATGGATATTGCCAACCATCTGACTGGAGACAAGTGTCACTTGAAGTATATTCCGTACTCATATTTCAATAGAGACGTCCAAAGAAAGGTGAGTAGTATTATCTTGATAAACACAAGAGCTCAAATACACTTAGTGCTTAAATATGTATGTATTTTGTTACTAATTTAACTGTCAATGTTATCACAGGTGACAGGATGTGTCATGGATAAGCAGGAAAGAGTTCGTTGGGTACTAAATGGTACTTGGGATGGGAAAATGGAGACTTGTGAGGTGCTGAACCAAAAGGAAACAGACAAAAATGGCAAACCTGTGCTGGAGTTGGGGCCTTCTAAGCTACTTTGGATGCGGAAAACTCCTCCGTAAGAACTTTTCAACTGTCATTCTGCCCTCAACTTAGTTTTAAATGCACATTGTAAAAATGAATGTCTAAAATTGTATTTGACAAATGCAGGCCAGAATCTGAGCGATATTACAACTTTACCGAACTGGCTTGCCAACTAAATGAGCCTGAAGAAAACGTTTGCCCGACTGATTGCAGACTGCGACCAGATCAGCGTCTAATGGAAGAAGGTCGTTGGGATGAAGCCAATTCTGAAAAGGTTCGTCTTGAAGAAAAACAGCGGGCGGCTCGAAGACTTCGAGAAAATGACGCTGAAAAAGCTGCTGAAGATGGTAATAAAAAAGACTTTGTGCAAACTAACATTTAGTGCATGTGTTCTAGAGTTATTTAATGTTTCTTTGCATTTGCATTGTAGGACATCCGATTCCTCCTTATGACCCTGTTTGGTTCAGTAAAGAAAAGGACAAGAACACCGGGAACGTAATTCATGTATATAAAGGAGACTATTGGACTTGTAAAGAAAAAGGTGATTGGTCAAGATGCCAGAATATTTTTTGATTGTCATCAGTGTTTACTCAACGGTTTTCTTTTATTTTCTATTTCATTGTAAACTTCGAAGGGAGATTTGATAAAATTGAATGAAAGACTAACAAATATACTTCGGCTGCTTGTGTGGTATTAGGACTAAAAAAGTATTGTAAACGGGGAAGTTTAAAAGACACCAGATTTTGTTTTTCGTCTTAGTTTGAGAGGCGACGCAATAATGATTGGAGTTCATTGAAATTCATTGAAATTCATTGGAATTCTTTGAAATGCAATGAACTAAATATTAAAATCGGGTGTTGTTAATTGTCATTAAGATTATGCGGATGTCTGCTGTGACACTGTAGTCCTGGTATCACAAATGATGTGATTTGCGCTGACTGTGTGGTACGGAAAGTCTGTTGTTGATTGTATAAATATTTATGCGTGCAATTAAGTCAGCAAATCTGTCATCCCCAGTCGCCGTCAGTGGTATGGTTATTTCCTATGAGAAAAATGAAGCTTTCATTATTATTATTATTATGGTAATAAAGTTTCAGTGCGCTACTTAAGTAGGAAGGAAATATTCTGAAATTCAGCAATTCTACGCAAGCGAGTTCGTTTTCAAGCAAATATAAAATATAATATTATAATATAGTATGTATTATTTTCAGTTAGGCCAGGTTAGCGTTGTTGTAAAAATTATCGCGGAATTTCGAAATAAAATTTATTTGTCACTACTTTATTAATCAATTTAGCATAGTAGTAAGTATTTATAAATTAAAACTTGAAATTAATTAGTGAATCATGCCTATGATGAAATACAATAATATAAAGTCAAATATATTAGAAGATGAAGAACACGGTAGAAACTCTCAACTTAATTGTTAATATAGAATTACTTTAGTCATATGTATGCGTCATGTTTTCCATTACTTCTCACAAAAGTTCCCACTTACAATTAGACTAAAATTCGAATTCCACGTCATTATAAATCTTGTGAGCTTCATTGGTCCAGTAGAATTGTGGAGAAAATGAAACAAGTTTATATTGAAAATATGAATGTGTGATTAATTTTTTGACAACTCGTATTGCAGAGTCTGTGTACATTTATTGTATCAATCATAATTTATTGCAATGTTCTGGAACGATCATCATAAAAACAGATACTATTACGGTTGTTTAAGTTTAAAACTTTAATTTTCTGGTTTAATTGACGCATCAACAGATTGATAGCGACTGTTTTATTCATTATTCGTAATCCTCATATTACACAAACGCCACCGCCAGCTTCATCTCCGCACTGCATTGCACTGAGCTACGATTAACAGGAAACAATTTCCTTCAATATTTACGTCATTGGCAATTAGTTTTAATGCAATATTGCATCAAACGATTTTTGTATAGGCCATAGGTAGTACATGATGGTATTACAATTAAATCTACTATAAAAGACAGACCACCATAACTCACGGTGCTAAGACGCGCATAAATATTTCATGGCAAAATCAAAACTACGAATGTCAGTTAGACGCAGCATTGCTGATCAGGTTAAAGCAAAAAAAGGTTGTAGCATCTTTTGTCTTATTTATTGGAAATACTCAACCAAAACTGGCCTCAATTAAAGTGAATCTAAAAATGACTTTAGTAAAATTGCATTTCTAAACAGGTACAGTTGCTGTTCTCGCTTGATCTAATTCAAAGATTGTACATCAGCATATATTATATGTATGTGCTACGATTATTGCAATTAACGCTTTTCGGTTAATCTCCAATAATTCACAAAATACCTTGAAACTGACATAAATATAGCTGTTACTCTGTAACGCAATGTTACATTTTATTATCGTTCACTAGTTTGTTCACACGGAAAGTATTATCAGATCACTGCTTTTTGCAATGGAAACGAAACAACGAGAGCACCCTCTTTGACTTAAATGAGATGATTTTTATTATTCATCTGAGTCTCGTAAATGAATTGTTATCACAGTTTTCCTTTACACAATCAATATGGTATGTATAACGGGTATATTAACACACATTTATATAATAATGATTATTATAACGATGAATTTTGTTTCGAATAACTAGTAAGGATTGTTTATGCACAAGATTTGTCTATGACTGGATTAGTTGCTGAGTGTAGCTGCAGGATGCATTTGCTCACAATGTACATTAGACAGGTCCAGAACCATTTTAGGAAAGCTCGAAACCGACGTTAGCTGTGATTGCATACTTCAGCTTTTCTCGAAGAGTGGCTCTTTTCTGATAATTGGGTAACTTCAACAGATTAAAGCATGTTGAAGAGGTGGGCAGTCTTGTAATAGGATCTTTTCTCCCAATGGTCAAAAACCCTCGTAATACACTTCCTGCATGTCAAACAATTTATTAGTATCTCTAACGTCTTAATGCATTGACTTTCACAATGTTCGCATCGCAACAATATTTAATATTTAATGTATCATCTTCGTAATTACTTACCGATTGTGTCTCCTGTGTCCTCATCATCACCAACCTCCACACAACGAATGGAAAACGGGGGCTCCAAATTACCAAAACCCAACAAGGGCGGCTTTGAACAGCTCGTGACAAACTAAAAGTTTCGTTATACCAAAAAATTATGAATGAAATCAATTTCTATCTTCCATTCTTTCACTTTTAACATTATCTCTGAATAAATATTTAACCCGCTTTTCTACCATTCATACCATTGAATCCCTTTAACTTTCAAGTTCATAATAAAAACAAGGCCAAATATAGGTTATAAAGAACGGGTATTTTAAATGATGATCATACTATAGCCAATTCAAATGACTCATATTACAAATGCATACCTTGAGAAACAATCTTCTCTCATGTTCATCGAAATCGTGCTCCAAGATTTCCCACAGCCAAATTATGACGCGATGATTATCATGAAATCCCCCATAGTACTGAGTATAGCGACGCATTTCAGAAATGTCCAAGTTGGTGTCCTCTCCACTTATGAGTCTTTGAAGCTGAAAAAGCGATAGAATAATACGATTACAAGGCATATTTTGGATTGGATTAGAAGTATGAATGTTTACAATAAGAGAAATATAAGAAACAGCACCTCTGGAGGAGAAAAGATTCTTATCCACTCGTATGGAAGAATGGAGCGAAATCCTCTCAAGAACGAAGCGGTTTGATCTTTAATTTGAAGGTACGAGTGGAAATGGGCCATTAAATACAGATAGCTGATTCTAAATACAACCAAATCATGAAAACGTTAAAAAACATCTTGGTATGGTTTGATGTGTTGAAATGTAGCGGATATTACTTGTTGTCATTTGTCACAGCAATAGATCTTCCTCCAGGTATTAACTCAGTCGTTTTGATTTCTCCAAGAATGTCCTGATCAACTGAAAACGTTAACTCTAAATCCTGTAAAGCAACAATTAAAACTTGTACTTCATAGTGTACTGCATATCCGTAATATGAATTGGGTCAAAGTTGACGAAATAACTATCAATGAAAAGAAAATTGTTCATTATACAGATAACTCACCTGAACGTTTCCATCGTAGTGTTTAATATAAGTCAGGGAATTATACAGTTCTCGATCCAAGGATTGTAGCTCGTCAATTCCGGAAAACAATGCGTTGGTCTGATAGCCTAAAATTTGACTCAGGAAGAATGGTGCAAAATGAACATCCACAACGATACCCTAGTATCAGAAGAAAAAGCCCATGAAAATATCAGAATATTTAGATTTATTGGAATAGCAATTTCAACTTGAAATGTTGTGGTGGTTTACTGAAATTGATTACCTCATATATTGCCTTAGCCAACATTTTTCCAACGAACTCAAACAGTTGCAAATGATTATCGTGTAAATATGAGGAAGGAGATGGATATAAGAGGAACTCGTTGGTTACTTTGAACAAATTTAAACCTGGGTTGAAAACACTGTTAATTGTCTCTTCCAGAAACTCTGAAATATCATTAAATTAATAAATGAGAATGGAGTAGGTAGACTGAAAACCACGAGAAAGTTTAGTAGTTTGTTACCCTTAAAAACCCCATCTTGGTCAATGCCAGCTTCATCTAGGCCGTGTTCGTTCTGAAATCTTACTCTGATTGTTCCTTTTAAAGCTTTAGTTGACAAATTAGAGAGCTGAGCATAGCCATCTTCGACGATTCTCCCTCTTTGAATTGTTATTAGGGTGGAGGAGATGTGGCTAACGGGCATATCATGATCTGACCCGATGGCGTACGGCTGTAGATTCTTTTCACTATTTACCCACTTGCGAAATAACATCACTCGGGATTCCTCTTTGATTATGTGAGGCATATCATTCAATACTCTCTGCACAAAAATATCCTCAATAAAAGTTAGTATTATTACAATTGTGTACAAATTAGCAAGATTTCTGGACTTATGATATCAAAGCAAAAATGAAAATGCAAAATACCCGGTAGCCCTTAGGATTTCGTGGTGCATCAAACAAAATCATGTTAACTTTGGGCAGATCAATCAACCAGCTTTGCTTAGGACAGAATCTTCTTCGACAATCTCTTCGATACAAAACCATCAGCAACGTTTTCAGAGACGCCCAAGTAACCGGATTTATTGTCCCATGATTATCATTTGATATTAATCGATAGCACAATGTGTTCGCAAAATTTGCTATAGTGGCCAACTGGGTAATTTTAAACACTGCTTGTTCTTCATAAAGTTCTTGGTCGTCCAAAATCCTAGATTTGAGTTTAAATGATTTATAATTACAAAATTCCACAATGCTAATAATTTTGTTTTCATAATACAAATCAGAGAAATTACTTACGTAATAAAATGAGTCATTGCGTCGGCGAACATTACCAATAAAGCTTCCTGAGTTCGTCCGGCTGTTTTCTGTTTAGACAAGAGTATCCCAGTCTGAAGCAAGAGATCAACCCACGCTTTGTACCCGCAATCATCTACGTCCACAAGAAAAGTCCACAAAGATGAGATAAACTTGGAGTGCTGTTTGAAGCACAGGCCCGTCAAAATGTCCAATCGACATCTATAGGAGACAAAAAATAATCCACATAAAATCTAAATAAAAGAACCCGAAAGTGCATAATCTATCAAATAGCAACACAAAATTATTAGAGTATTACTGAGGAAATGTTTTTATAATCTTGTTGTAGTAAGCACACGCCATAGAGATCTTAAAAATGACATCAGAGTCAAACTTAATATGGGCGCAATCAGTCTCAGTTGATTTGGCGTTGTCGTTAGTAAATGTCCTACGAAACATTTTAGCAACCGAACTCTTAAAGGAACTTTTCTTTTCTTTCACTGGAGAAACTTTATTGCTACTGCCCTCAGATGATGAAGCCGTATTTTTCGTAGATCCAGACGCTTCTGCATCACTTCCTCCCACCAATTCTGAACTGGGTGTTGTAGGTTGCACCACTTCGTAAAGAGGACTGAATAATACCTGAAGTATTTAAGAACAAAAATGTTAATAAAAGAAAAATATTAGCACAAACAGACGCGTCTGAAGGCATAAATAGTTCAATTGACAATTTCAATTCATAGTTCAATAAAGTACTTACATTCATCACTTCGGCATTCCAAAGAGAGTCTACTTGCATTCTGACGTACATTGAAGTATTCAAAAACGAAGTTGGAATAGTGGTGGGAACCCAACCAATCATCGGGTGCCAGTGACGTGATTTTGAATTTTCCTCGCGTGACAATACCACGTCCATCAGAAGATGCGTTACTTTCTAAAGCATGCAAATATATTATTGTAATGTAATAAATACTAAATAATACCCTACTAATACATAAACATTTTGGCAAATCAAAAAGTGAAACTGCTATTGAGTAAAATTACCATGAAAACGGGGTGATAATTTTCGTCCCACTTCTCTTGGTATTGCGCCAAATAGACCAAGTTTGCAAATAGAGACAGGGAGTCTGTGAGATCATCAGCAAAGAGGTCTGTTAAAGTGTAGCACTCACTTAAATCGGGATTCATTGTCTCCACAATTTTCTTTTGAAATTCATAACTCAAAGTCTGTAAGGACCAATTAAAGTCAATCAAACGTGAAATATTTTGCTTTTCTATACCTACCGATTTACAAATTATTAAGTTTAATTTAATTACCTTTCCACAAATGGAATCCAGGAAGTAAGTATATGCGGGCACTGATAATATATATTGTATATACTCCTTTAGATAAACGGTGCCCATTGAATTTAGGATAGGTCTCAGTGATAAAATATCGATGGCCATCAAATTTGTTTTATTTATACAAAACTGCAAGATAAAATAATTACATTTTAAAAGGCTTATTGGTTTTAATTAGGCAAAACAATTGTCATTATTTGCCATTCATCATTTGAAAATAGTAATTTCTGTTAAAATGCATCATTAGCTTAGCTAAAATCTGAAGGCACATACAACAGTTTTAGAATAATTACAATGATTTGAATAAACGACTTTTATTACCTTGTCAGGTCGACCCATGCCAGCTTTTAGCAAAGCATTTAAATTTTCATAGAATACTCCTGATTCTAATAAATGGTTAAAAATTGCAAGACTCAATTTCTCCATGCCGGGCTTTAAAGCTTTGTACTGGTCAGATCGTATTACTTCCCAACCGTTGGTTGAAGTTAGACTTACAATTGTGTTTAAAAGCACAGAAATACGCTTTGATTCAACGACTAGTTCAGGTCTAAGTAAAGTTAACTGGAACAATAATAAAACATGAATATTTAAAATAAATAATTGTTTGTTATTATTAGTAGGTAAGTATTATTCTGATAATAAGTGAGAATTTCAATTATCAACTTACAGATTTGGTGCAGGCTAAAACGAGATTTTTTAAATGATCGATCCATGTCAAGACTTGCTCTCTTGGGAACCCACAGCCAATGTAACTAAACTGAGGTTTCTGCTGTTGTAAACTCCAATTAACGTATCTAAAAGGTTTACATAGAAGGTTGGTATGTGTGTTACTCAAACAAGTAATAGCAAATATTTACTGTCACATAGGTTTAAGAATATTTTTATTTATTGATATCAAAGTAAAAATAAATACAAGAAAATCACCTGCACAATCTTTCTAGAACATCCATTTCGGTCTTCCAATTTAAATTGGGGACTATTATTATCGCCTGTGTGAAAATACTTTGTGCTGGTACAGTTGGTGGACCTTCCGGATTGAAATTCTCCATGAGCTTTTTAAACTCATTTCTATAAATCAAATTGATAGTAACAAATGACTTTAAACTGAGGATTGATAAATGAATTACTAACTTACAATTAAAAATTATGAACAGATGCATACACAATACAACATTGTGATAAAATATAATGAATAGAAATGAAATATGAATTTTCGATTATTACAAAGCTTCACGTTTTATTCTTCTTTTCGTTAGAAACTCCCGTACAGTTTTCTGTATGACGAGTACTGCCGAATTTCTTCTGCGTTCTTCAACTCTTTTCGCTCTTTCCTGTCTTGCCATTTCGAGAAATTCTGCTTTGCGATTTTGCAATTGGGAATGCTCAAATGAATCACTCATTTTTCTAATGATTTTGTCGAATCCAATTAGTTTAAAATTAAAATACAAATGCTTTCTCAGAATACTTATGTCCTGGCAAAATATGATTGACAACGTATCAGTGACATCGGTCAGATCGCTTTTCACTTTTATTGTAGATAATTTTATATTTGATAATAAATTATTGCGACTTATTTCAAACCGACCTGATTATTTTTTACTAACCTAACACTAACAGGTGACTTATGACTCAGGTTAAAATCAGCACTAATATAAAACAAAATTACAAATAAAAACAATCAACAATCAGTTGCACGATTTCGTTTCTACGGATATCGTTCTACCTGACTGACAACTGATGAATGTGACACTGCTGATGACGGAGTGCTGACTGGGAAGACCAAATGAGATATAAAAGAATGATTCAATTATTACTTTTGAACAAACAATATATAATATTATATAATAGAAAACATAAAACTAAGCCAATAAAATAGAATTTATATTAATTTTACTGATTATTAGTAATAACTATTGACTACTGAGTCTACAGTCAAAACTTACAAAAGTTAACAACTTCACTAGATTTCAGAATACGATTTGACAGGTCTAATGGGTAATTAAATATTCAGTGAAACAGCTGAATTTAGCGTGGGGTAAAAGTCAGTTCAGTGACGACTGGATTTGATGTGTCTGCTGACGGACTGATTGAGTGACTTGACTGTGACTTTTGTGTCTTCTTCTGTGATCTGGTGAATCTCAGAAGGCAACTCAAATTGTAAACAACACAATTCGAATTTTGGCGGCTCAACTCCAATCAACCCAGAATTCAGCTCAAGACGAATTAAACTTCACCGTTCATCGATACGATGTAATTACATGAAATAATGTCTTCTGTAAATGTAATGTGGGCCGTGGGGTGAGAATGCGAATGGTGAGATAATAAATATAAGTTGGAAGTGTTTAGATTATGTAATACCTAATGTTAAATGTTGGTCAAAACTTGCCGAAAATCCTAATGCCAGTATTAGTATTTTCGGGTTAAATGGTTGATGGGTGGGATCGTTGTTTTTGCAAAGGAAATAGATCTTTTTATTTTCATTGGTTGTTAAGTAGTTTTACTATTGAATGAAATGATTAAATAATAAATAAGGATATTAGCATCAACTTTATAGATGCTTGATTTCATTCATTTCCACGATTTTTCGTTTTTATTTCATAATAGGTTATTAGGGTCAGGTGCAGATCAACTTATTGGACAGAATGGTTTGTTGGGCCATGAAAAAAAGAGCAGAGGAAAGAATAAAAAAATTGTAAGATAGAAATAAGATGAATCCATGTTGAGTTTCAGTTACTAGGAAAGTAAATCTAAGATTATTTAAGCTATCAAATTAAATTAGGTAGGTATAGTTAAGGTCAGTGCGTGTTTCCCATGATGTTACAAGATGTGTTTAGTGGAGTATTGCACTAAATCGTGTAATTATTCTTGAAGTAGGGCTAACTAACAATAAGACTCATGTCAAGTCCACGTATATATAAACTCTGTTTTACATGGAAAACCAGACACGCTTTGATTAAGTTAAGGTAGTAATTAACTACAACTGCTAGACTTTAGTTATCTAGGGCTTTCATTATATATTACTATATAGTATTATATTCTAGTTACTTTGAGTCTATTGACGGAAATACAGCTTCAAACGGTGCGTGAAGTAAAAACTAATGTATACTTATATGCAATTTTTTGCCACAATAAGGCATGATGTTTTGTAAGATTTAACTTCAACTGGATTAGCTTCGATTATTGTAGTTATAATATTATAGGGTTTGGCATGCAGAGATACACATTATGTTTGGATGCAATCATTCTAAAGGTCGAATAAAGAGTTGCGTTACTTGCGTTTCAATGTTATTTTCCTGATTTATAATTTTAAAAAACCTTGAAAATATAATAATTGGACAATTCTCTCTGAAGTGTATAAAATATGATTCAAGGGGATGATTCAATTTGTAAGACAGAATGTTTGTATGCGTGGTTCCGTTGTTGTAATGAATATTGGGGACTGTGAGCGCATCAAAGAAAACTTCAAGCTCCGACGCCTCCTTTTTCACTCGGTGCAATTTTGCTTTTCTCGACGAAATATTCACAACTGACTTTGTGTGTTGAGACAAACTTTATTTTTCCAGAACAGAACTGTGACGCTTGAAGAGTTCATCTGTGAGAACATGATGATGGATAATGAGTTTTGTTGGGTACTCAAAATATAATTATTTCAATAACCTAACACCTTTTGTTTGAAAGTAATTATATTTGTATGCATAAAAAGTAAAAACCTGGCGTGAAATAATGTTTTAAATTATAGTGTAAAAAGACACGTACAAATGGCAACGGGTCTTTTATTTTCACATGAATAGAACACACGATAAGGTGATACTGAAGCAAGTCGTAAAAATAAATACATATTGTTTTATATGATATGAATAAACGCAGAGTAAAGAATCCGCTGATACAGATTTACTGCGCGATCAGATTTCGATTGATACATGAGCTTGACTAAGCCCTTAGTTGGTCCTGCGTCAAGGAAAAGAGATACAGGATATTCTGCAATAAACAACTACAAACGCCTTGTAGAGTGTTTTTGCCACTTTTCATGAGCAATGACATGGTGTAAGTACACTACATTACGCGCGTATAAAGAGCTTTGACAAAAATTAGGTAATTTACAATCTGTGAGCAATTGTTCAGTTCTTTTGTAACTTCAATGTCATTATTTGTTTTTTCACATTTTCTATCATGATTTTTGTCAAAGCGCTTTGAGCGCTCATAATGTAATGCAATCAGAATCACGTTATGACCAGGGTTGATATTTCCATAGAAATCCAAAGATTATGAAATAATACGTCAAAATATGGAAGATTACAATATCGACAAGAATGTAATGTAGACACCTTTTACATACAAAAAGTTGAGATACATCATTCTATTTTACAATATGAGCTTTCAATACACACAGAGTTCAACTACCATTAATCCTGTACACGAATATTGCATTTTCCTTTTTTCAATTTTGGCAATTTGTACTCAACTTTTAGACATGCCTTATACAATGCTTAAGTAGGATTATCCGTATTTTTTGTTTGCATTTTTCCATGCGGAACACAGTTTTCTGGCTCTCGTAAAATACGTACTTTTCCGTAAACCGTAGTTCCAAATCTCCCATTGTTTCAACCCTGGTTATGGCATTACTTATTAAACGCTCAGAATTGGTCCACAAGATGTGTGTGGTGGTTTATTGCAGAATATCCTGCATATTTCCTGAGACAGGGCTAACGAAGGGCTTAGTCAAAGCCATATATAAGCCCAAGGGTGCATTGAAAGCTGATCATGCGGTATTATATCTGCTTTCAAACAAACCCTTTGGGCTTAGAGTTTTGAAGAACATCTTGTACCGTTTTAACCCATCGATCATGGTGTTCGATAACGTCATTTGTGTTGGTAGCTACTTCAGCGTCTGGAATTCCATACTTGGGAGGATTAGCATTAGGGTCATAGCCTAGTGTAGATAACATAGGAGCAGTAGTTTCCATATCTTTAACCACATCTTCAGGAATTGCACCCACCCATTTTGACAACGCTTGAATATTAACAGGTTTAACTACTTGGTCTGATGATCGCTCGACTCTGCAAATAAATATTAACGTTGTTTTACTAAAATATTATTAATATTAACACAACAATATTTAAAGCACATCCACAGCAATAATTGTTAGCTAATAAACATTAAGAATCGTGTGTTATTGTCGTAGTAAATAATGTTTGATGTTGGAACTAAAATTATTTACTTTGATAACGACACGCCTCCCGGCTTGTTAATAAATTCTTCATGATGCATCACATTTTCCATCCATGGAAGCCCAAGATACGTTAATATTCGTTCCATTTGCGATCTCGGGTGCAAAACTAAATCTTCGTATTTGACCTTAAGACAGCGGTCTGATCCAAGCTCGTCGCATTCGCGCATCATCGTTTTCATTGAGTTCGACCATTTTGTCAGACACTGACGATAGTCTGTTAAATCAAACCCAGTCACTGTCACCTAAATCAAATGTAAACAACGTAATGTTAATCTTGTATTTTAAAACGATGACCTGGTCAATTGTTGAAACTTGCACCTCATAACTTAAACAAATGCAAGCTACATAATATTTAGAATGAATAGAATGATGAGATAGCGTCCAGTATAATAAGTTGAATCATGTCAACAATCATAGAAAGAAACTAATGTGGATTCAGGATAAACAATAGAACATAAATGCAGAAAATTCTGAAAAAAGTTTGACTGAACATCAATAATTGTTTAGGAGTACAAGGTTTGACATTTCATTTGGTTACACAGAAAGTAAAATCAAAGGTCATAAACGCAATGGTTTCTTGTTTCTGTCATAATGGCAGTGTCATTCACCATTAATCGTTTTTGAAACTTTTTTGCAATCTCTTTAGCTAAGCTTACATGGCTTCACATTATTATAAGGTTACTGATAACACATAGTTATCCTTTATGACCAAGATTAATTAATTTCCCACCTAATAGTTCATAATTCTATAGGTACACAATGCTGCAATAGCAGTAATAATCAAAATAATAAAGTTTGTAAGATTCTTATAAATAACATAACATGGGTAACAAACATTAATATTAGTGTACATAGCGACCATACACACTGCGATTATTTGTAATACGTGGCACGATATTAAGGCGCAGTGAGTCTTATGAGATTGTCGCTTATCTACAACTTCTAGGACAGTTTTGATATTTACAACGAAAATTGTGGGTGTCTGGCCTTTATACCTAACTAGACTGTACACTAGAGTTTAATAATTTGTGTTCCTTCACTTAATGTAACTGATATCAGTCACAAAATATAGTGAATGCATGAAAGGAAGGTAAAGCATCCATAACGAAATAATTTATTATGAAATGAAAAAATTGCTTTTTTAATCTCATGTCAACAACATACCTTCCTTGTGATGAGAGAATGAACGACCGCTCGACCATCTCGAATCATAAATATGAATTTGGCCTGAGGGAAAAGTTTTAAAAGGAATATTCCATACTTAAGTGTAAATGGATCTTTGTTACAAAGCCGTGGGGCTGGATCTCCATGTTTAACAACTACTTCAAGAATAAAGGAGGCGACTGCATCTTCGATAATCTGCAAAGAATACAAATAAATATTATCAGGGCAAAGTTAGACGACTACACGGAACGAAATAACATGACATGAAACGTTCCCTTCAGTTCTACGCAGAAGTAATGTACAATTCGGACTGAAATAATTTGCAACGCTACAAGTTACAGAGAAGACTGCAGAAAATGACTGGAAGGGCAACATCATTTGTCTTGAATCTAAACTCTAAACATTCATAACACGTCGCCTGTAGACAGTTGCTAGGTTTTCTAGCAGAATGCTAACTAAGTAAACATTTGTGTTGCTGGTTCCGTTTGGATCGTCCGATGGTTTCCGTTACAACGTACTCTCATGCAATAAAGTAAGTGGCAGAAATAGTTAGTCTAATCTCTCAGCTCCTTTTTGCAGATTTCAGCAACACAAACACCACTACAACATAATACAATTACAAATGCGGGGTTTAAATGAAATTTCTACCTCGTAACTGCAATCTCAACTACATTGAAAAATTACCATTTCTTAGATTTAGATACATTGAAATTGAAACCCTTTGATTGAATTCGTGTAGTTGTTGCTACCTAATTCATTATTTTAGTTTGGTTGAAATAGATAGGCCTAAATTTGTCCAGTTTTGACGTATGGAAATGCATGAAAAATGAGACAGGCAGAAACCAGGATAGACACCTTATCTGAGACTCCGGCTTCGTGCAGACGAGAAGATTCTTTCGCAGATCGATTCCATTGGGCTGCCAGCTGTAATATCCTGGGAACAACTCGGGTCTCCTCCCCACATCGTATATCAGCATGGGCATCCAGCATAGCTCTAGCAAGTGTCGTCCCAGAACGAGGAAATCCTCCAATAAAGATCAGGGGCGACGATCTGTCGTATGAATGGGGTTTACCATTCTTGTCGTAAACAACAGTCTAAATAAATATAACATTTCACCAACTCAACACTCAAACACAATTTCTCAAATTGTCATTTGGTATTCAGTTACAAACGCTTTTAAACAATTTCATCAAATCTTTTACTTCTAATTCAAAAATTAAGTTAGATAGCACAAATGGAGTTGTTTTCATATCATGGCTTATTTTATGAGCATGTGATATTTTTCCATATTATTTTATTTAATGTGAATGAGTGGTAAAATGGTGGCAATGGTATCTGAGCAAAAAATTTCATTCATTAGAAAACATCCAAGAAGGGAATAAAACATATTCTTCTTCGCTATGTAGAATCAAAACAAGAACTTTCATAAAATATGTACTATACAGAAAAAAATTGCCAAGGCTGAGACAATAACATTTAAAATTTTCATTATGATTACTATAGTTTTAAGATATTTTTACTTTTAAATAAAATATATTATATTTATTTGTCATAGTTTACATATCGTAACTGAGAGGGCAGACAGGTATTATTTCTAATACTCTGAAATTAGTTACAATTTAACGGTGGCCCATAATAAAGGGAAATTTAACAATATGAAATTGTGTAATGGCATTATTAGTTGCAAGTTAATGTAATGCAATAATTAACACCAGAACTACTTCCTTATTGCTTTCTCGAGTATAAAATGAAAAAATCAAGTTTGATGACATTTGTTTTTATACGAAAAATCAGTGTAAATCATATTCGGCATACCTCATGACTAGTTAAACTCTGACACGAGCTGGAATCGCCCCCGTTTTTAATGAACACCATAACAAAGAGGAATGGAAAAAGGAGACAAAAGCCGATGATCAAAGCTTTACGAACACCTGCAACACCTCGTATCATAAACATTTTTCAGCTTTCAATCCAAACCACTGCAATGTAGCCAGCCACTCTAGCATATGACTTGCCCAATACGAATTGGTCACTGTGCCTGCAAATTAACACTCAAATTAGAAAACACTTATTGACATTACAACCAAACTCTTAAGCTTAGAAATGTTTTAAGTTACAATCAAAAACCAAAATTTCAAAAATTTGCTATATATACTACAGGTACAAATACTATCTGGATTTCCAAAACCATGTAGGACGAAAATAAAGAGATTCACCTCTTATTGCAAAATGGTTTGCAGGAACGATCTAGTAACCAGGGAATTATGCTGTGCACTTAACAAAAATTACACATGAGACTCACTAAAAGCTTCTGCATGCTTACATTACACACTAATGTAACCAATATTTTATTATGATGTGTACCATTCCATTGGTATATATATGTAACAACTATTGCACTTTTATTTGTCCAATTACAGAATTTCGAAAAACTCGTTGGTGTCTCGTGTAGCAACACGGGTCAAGCGAATTCCAACAAAAAGTGTAGAATGCAGATGACAAATGAGGGATAGAGTATTCCTGCAAAAGGTAATATGAAAAGAATGGAAGCGTGAATAAATTTTGTATTTGTATGAAGGTATGCCTGTACTGTACAATATTTATTTGTACGTAATAGTGCAATAGTTATGTGGAGTCTAGTTATTTGGTGTAGTTTATTAGGAAGCACTGGCAAAGACTTGTTGTGCAGTGCTGTAGCAGTCTCTAACTGCGCTTATGACACTATTGTACAGTATGATGTCGATGTCTATGTAAATGTTCAATGTACAAGAACAAAAACAATACATGCAGTTTGCAAATAAATTCAAAGAAGGAAACGTTTCCTCCTCAGCTTTAAAATCAACTTAACAGTTACAATTCTCAAAGTTCTAATTCCCACAATACAAAGCCATAGGAGTTAGTCTAAGTTAAAAATTGAAGAACATAATAATATAAAGTGCAGCATTCAAAAGCTAACTGAACAGTTAATAATAAACAGCTTGTCTGAATGTATAGCTTTGTACTTTATACTTCATATATATGTATGTATATTATTATATGTGTGTATGCATAATATTCAATGTCAGTGTTAGGATTCTCAACTGAAATGAACATTTCTCATAATAATAACAATAATAATGTCACAACACCTATCTTTGCCATAAGCATAACATAATGTTATACTCAGCATCATGCATACCATATACCTGTAGCAATAAAATATGTTCACCTAATAGCAGTACCTACTTACTGTACAACTTACTACTGACTTATAATTACACTTACATAGGTACTCGTATTACACCGACGAGGACGGCTTCTTTTTAACCATTTCACCCTTCACCTATGTGACTACACCAATAATAATAAAATCTGAGACGAGCCACACTCTGGCCGTCCTGCCATGCCACTCGATCATGGAAACTCAAGACTGGCGTTTAGCATAATTAACTGTAATCTGTCATAACGCACAGACGGATAGTAATTATAGAAACGAGGGCACTTGATCTCATCTGAAAATCAGGATAATGACGATGACGATGAGCAGTGGATTACTTCCATTCGACTCTTTAAATTTTATTAGCCACAATAAAATGCTTAATTGTGTAAACTTCGCGTGCTGCATTCCGCATAATATTTTGTGCTATCCGAAGTGTGTGTACTCAGTTTTCTCGACTCGCGAACATAAAAAAGTCGGTTTGTGATGCCTAAGGAGCCTATAGATAGTAATACATGAAAATAGCAAAGGTCGTGAGAAGTTGAGACGTCTTGCTTGAGTTTCGGAACAGATTTTAAGATCAAAAACCTTCCAGACATAACAGGTCTTCAGGTCAGGACACTTTATTTTATACCCAGGACATTTCTCTTTATATCGTGGTGGGATCTGAACACTCGTAGTAATAGGCTCCCGCTTGGAATTAAATCTGGGCTTCATACCGTACGGCGTCACAATTATGTGGTGATAAAAGCCATTACTGTACTCCTGCTTGCTCTCCTATTTTATGCTAAACATTATTATGCATCACACTTCACAGAGCACAAAATATCACAACGCCCCCGTTATTTATTTATATTCTAATCCGCACACTACACTCACAGGGATGCAATTCTTCCGGATTTGGGGACGGGACACTAACTAGCAAATCTAGCCGAGAACCTCACCCAGGGCCGGTCATAGCATTCGGCATCCCCATGCAAGAATGATAAGGTCATCCCCCTTTACCCTTTATATGGAGTAGTAAAAAGTTCAATATTACAATGTAATTTCTTAACGAAAAATTTATTTAAAAACTCCAAAGTATAATGCCCATGATTTACGTTTTATATCAGCTAGCTATATTTTATAATCATTTCCACTTTAGTTGGACAATAATTAATATCATAATTTATAGGTACATGTTTGATATGAACACTGCATACCTTTGAATAAGTCATTTTATAATTCACTGCAGAAAAGTGTAAAACCAGGAAAAAATCATCCCCCCTTACTCAGCATCCCCATGCGAGTGCATGTGTTGCATGTGCCTATGACCGGCCCTGACTCACCACCCACCACCAAATCTGGGAATGCCTAGGAAATTTGGGAAAGCTCAGGAAATCAGTTGTGAAGGCAATTTATGTTAGGTTCAGCATAAAATTAGACATAATTTTAATATTGACTCAAATTGCCAATCTGGTTTGCATTTACAGATTTAAAATCACCAGGAAATGTATAAATTGAAGCCCCCTGTGAGGGCGCGTCGTGTATTTTGGGATTTAGAATAGGGGACGTGGCTTGGATTTCGGGATTTAAAATCCCCCGAGAAATTTTGAAATTGCCGACGCGGTTTCAGAACCCAAAGGAAATTTGGACAAATTTCATCCCTGCTACACTGCATGTTTAGATTTTGCATATTGATGTAGTTTCTGCAAATTTATCATCAACAGCAGATGGAAGGAAAGTATGAGAGAAAAAGGCTTTTAATTTTCTTGTTAGTATCTGCGAACTGACATAAAATGTGTGATATTAAAATTGTCTTGATATTTTCAGGTATTTAGCCATACAACCAAGTTTATTGACTTTTATGTATTTTTATTTAGGAACACCAACACCTAATGGTACAGGACAGGGACACTATAACAGTTTGTTCTATTTATTTGTGTGGATTATAATATAAGCAGCCTGTGAAAAACTGAATATGTTTTTGACAGTAAAATACTAAAGTATGATGCATATGAATGGAATAACAAAGGTTCTCACTGTCAACTGTCAAAGTAATACTATAATCGATGGTGCGATGTGAACATTTCGTGATTCTGGATAATACAAACAAATATTAAATTTTATTATTAGGCTAAATGTAATGTAGAACGTATCTATAGGCAAAGGTATGCGAATGCGACATGAGTACGGTATTTTATTTGGTATGTTGTTTTGGCTTGAGAAATCCAGAACTAATAAAGCTGCATACGTAGTTCATTCCACTCCAGTGTACTTTCTAATTCTAAGTATAAATGTTTTCCGTTTTGCCGACTTTTACAACAATACTTGAAACTAAAGGCTTTCGGCAATGGATTTTCAAACTATGGTTAAATCTAACTTTAGTACTAAAATAAAAAACTATCACAAGAGTTAATTGCAATGTATCGAATTTCAACTCATACTATAAGCTACTAATTTAAGATGTAAGAAAATGTTGGGAATATGTCTGTAGGTAGTTAGGAAATGGTTATGGATTTTAAGGACAGACTTGATTAAAAGAGAATTAAAAGAGCAAGTAGTGTGATAGACTAGAAAGGGGAGAATGGAGAGAATAATAATTTAAGTTTAGAGGATCTAGTTGAAATTCTTTGAAGCAGACGTTATACATGATTACATTATGTGATGTCTGTCACTAATCTGAGTGAGAAGAAAGTACCTAAATTCATGGATGGTGATGAGGATGGTGTGGTGTGGTTGGAATCTCTTGATTTGATATGAATGAGGCATCGTTGGATGGAATATATTTATTTATTCCTCAGTAGAGAGAGACTTTGGGTTTTCGTTTGAGTTTTCGTTTGAATAGGTTTGTGTGCATCAGAGGCAGCAAGTTTTCTAAGAAATCTGGCACTTATTTATTGGCTATTATCATGGACAGCAGCAGGCCATCCATGGTACATCCACAACTTGCGCTGCTATATACTAGTAGTACAAAGACCAACAGTAATAATACACAAGGACCACATGACATACGAAAAAGTGTCCAGCTGCTGTATATCATTCACAAAGTTGAATAGGTAATGAAATGAACTCTGTACGTGGCTCCTGCGTCCTGCATTACATTTTGTAGTAAATTACACGTCATTTACATGCTTCAAGCGTCTATATGGATCATTATTAAAATAAGCAGCATCCACAACACAGCACTATCATTTTTTAGGCCGATTTCCAAGTTTTCTATCACAGCCAAATCATCTATCTACCAGTAAATAAATGCTCTATTAAGAACTATGTAATCTTAGGAGTGAATGGTGTGTAAAGAATTGCATACACATATTTAAAGTCATGCAAAAGTGGTTGGAAACGCTGTTATTAGTATTGACAAAATATTATGGTTAGTCTCTAATACACTAAAATAAATAATATGCCACAATGAAAATTATATGAATGAGTGCGTTACAGCACAGAAAGCTAAAATCTTAACGCTTATGCTGACATGGTACTTAGTGCTTACATTACAACGAATTAAGGTCTACACTGTATACTCTCCAACCGAACTACTCTCGTTGTTATTGTCAAGATTTGTAATTCACAACTACAGGCTCTAGCTATAGCAAACTCAATGCGTAGTTACATTTTGTAGTTGATAGTGCACGAACAACCAATGTAAAGTTAACGAAATTTTTTAGAAACATTGCATTGGCATCATTAGTAGTACATGACTAGATGAGATATTATTTGTACACAATACAGTGATAAAATAATATCCCAAATAAAAAGTAGCCATTGATTAATAGTTAATGAGTCAAATGTACATGTAGACTTTTTGTCATTATCATATTATAGTCAAAGGCATCTATGGCGAGAAATTAGAGAAATCATGTGAAAACATTTAAAAGAGACATCATTGAATGTTGGGTGGAAACTAACCTGCTTTTCTTCACCATTAAGTGGATCACATTCCGCAGTTGGTTATTAATTATTTAAATTAAAGTTGATATTGGTTGAAATGGGTGACAAATTGACAGGCTGGCCACAGCCACAGTCAACAGTACACAGCCAGCAGTGGCTCACCACAATTGACAATTCGTGCAAGTCCACTGAATCACTCACTTAGCTATTATTTACAATTATGCACAATAATTTTATTTTATCATTTGTTGGCAAACACTAATAATCAATAATCACTGATTGTGGGAAGGCAGTGTATTAAACAGAGTGTGCACAAGTGGAAGCTGACATTTGACATTTGACGAAGGCTGATAAGATACAGGAGGTTGTTGCCGATATTTGTTGCTGATATTTGTTGACCAAAATGTAAGAAGATAGGAGATAGGCTAAAAGCTGACAGTTATGTTATTGTGTGTTCTTATCAGGTTAATCTCTTGTGTGTTCGTGTATGTATAGATATATATGTAGAAAATTGCAACTTGTAGCTAAATAATTAGAATCGGAGCCAGTAACTAGGAATTCATTTGGAGATGACAGAATTAGTTATTAAAACAAAAGAAAACAAAAGAAAAAATGTCCGGAGCATTTTCTAAAACTTGTTGGTAGTTTTATAATATATAAAAAGTAGTGTCTTGTTGTTGTGTACTCGTGATAATCTGTTCATCATGAAGGGTACAGTCAGTACAAGTTGTAGTCACCATTTCACAGACCGTGCGTCGTGTAGTTCAACCATAAACAGAACAACACACACAACTACACACACTGCACAACTAACTAGATCTCTGCCACAGAACAACTACACAGTCCACACTCTTCCTCACACTCACACACAACAACCAACAACACAACTCAATACTCAAATACTCAAATACTCAAATACTCAAATTCAGACAAGCCAAAAACTCTCTCATGAATGATATTAGTTAGTTGCACTACAGACTACAGAGTCTACTACACACTTCTTCAGACTACAGAGTACGAGTATTGTAACTTGTACAGAGTCACTCACAAGAAAACAGAACAGGTACTGTTCATGTTCGTCTTTCTCACTACTGCATATCTTGGATAAGTATTTTATTTTGCAGCAAGAAAAAGAAAAGAAAGAACCACCAACCAAAGAAGATATCTCTCTGTGCAAGTCTTCCAATGTTATGTCTATGTCTATGTGTGTGAACAAGTGAGTGAACATACTGTGCACTGCACCCTGAACCCAATGTGCATTGCACTCCTCTGTATTATCACTGCACTATACTGTACTACTATTACAACAAATACATGTACTACTAGCCATATTGTAGCCATATATTATTTTATATCACTTGTATATGTTTCTATATATGCATCATTACCACTTTATACGCTAGCATATTCTCACAAAGTGCACTCGTAAACTTAACTATACATTATCAGCTATAGACGATCCCACTAAATCTAATTTTCCATTAACACTTAACAAAGAACGGGTTGGATAGCTTTAACTTACACCTCCACATACATACACACAATTTGATCATTTTGGGAGCAGTAAGGTTTTTCTAAACGTCATGGAATTCGTGTTGTAGGCAACGAGCCTGGAAAAGAATTTTTAGTAAATGCATTTTTCATGTCTATATTTACATTTTTAAGGAAGGTCCTTTATATTGTAAGCAAGTTACATATTCACTTTGTTATGGCTAATCACTTGCTTTTAATAATACCCATTCATAATTTAATGTTGCAGTTGAAGTCCTCCTACTCCTTCGTGCAAACAATAAATCGTGTAGTTTTTACAAATTATAATTTTTTTCACGAAAATTTGTAATTCTTTTGATGTGATAAAATTTTTCGTCTCGCCAATATTTGAAATGAGATTTTTTAGTATGACCATTATTTCAAATGACATTTTTCTAGTATGTTCAATATTTGAATGAATTTATTTATACTGCTGAAATTATAATAGAAAAGTTATGAATAAATTTAAATATGATATTAGAAATCCATGGCTTAGGTCGTTTATGGATAATTTTGTGGTAGGTTAGCTTCTTTAAACAATATTTACTGCGCATATGGTGGTTTTGTTATTGACGTCGTCTGAATTTTCTTTTAGTATCTTTTCTTGCATACTTGCATCTGTGTATAAACCGCTGCTATAGAAACTTGATATTTATACAGAGCGTTTAATTTACTAAGAAAGTTTAGTTCAATTCTTTGAGCAGAACTACACTACATATTTGCTTTATCAATTTAATTTTATATTGGCAATTATTTAAAAAAATCGTTTAAAATTGATGTGATGAATTTAAAGCATGTCAACTATGTATATTATAAAATATTATGCTATGCATTACTTAACACCGACCGCCTTTATGTGTAGTCTTTACGTTATCTTACACTGACGCTTAGACGAGTGACCTTATTATTATCACTAAACTAATATACTACGTCGTACAATATTTTACACTAATTTTCCCTCAAGGGCTTAATACATTGATATATTGAGAGAA
>JAQFYB010001405.1:0-32960 GCA_034694085.1 Pogonognathellus longicornis | reverse complement strand
GACGCTGTGGTGCCAACTTCTAGATTTTGTGACGCTGTGGTGCCAACTTCCAGATTTCGGTGAAAATGGTGCGGTCGTGCCAACTTCCAGATTTTGTGGCGCTGGTGGTGCCAACTTCCAGTACACATGTATCACCATAATCATAATTGTAAGTACTAATTGTCAGTACCAACATTTTTATTATTACTAGACTAACTGTACGGTATGTAGTACGTAGTACAAACTTGGTAGTAGTTATGTTATGTACATCATGTACATGTAGATATCCTACCGAATAGCAGAAAGGTCAATTTCTTCGTAGCCTTTGAACATGATGATACTCAGATGACTTCATGATTCTTTAAAGTAAAGAAACATATAAATATACACATACAGATACACCTCGCTATAATATGTATTTATAAGCATGAATGAAAAGTACATAGAGCAAATGCTGTGCATATATACGTCGTGTCATGCACTTTTGATGACCTTTGTAACATAACAAAATTATTTGATCGATAGTGCTAGTGAGTTTTAAGTAGTTTTAACATTCATTGGCCATTATGGCCATTATTTTGTTTAAATAAAATTTAGGTACCTTTTACAAGCATACACGTTCATAATATAGAAATTTCTTCAATATGGGGAAAGTTAATTGTATACTTCTAATTCAATGAAAGGTATATTCTATATTTATAAATGTTTGAATACGATATACATTTAACAAATATTTAAGGCTATATTTAGGGGGGAAAGGGGAAATTCCCCCCACCCCCCACAAATCGGAAAAAATAGGTTATATTATTTGATTTGATCAAAAAAGTGCAAAAAATTAAATATTTTTTCGAGCTACGCTGGAATTTGATTCATTTTAGGTTGATTTCGGCGTAAAATAGCTCAAATTTTTAGCTTTAAGCGCAATAATGGACACTTTTGTGCCCTATGTTGTTATTTTGCCCCTCCCGAAATGAAATCCTAAATACTACCTTGCATCGATTTTAAACGAAGTTGGAAAAAGCATGTAAATTCAATTGCTTATGAAGAAAAAGCCGGTATAGAGCTTGCAACTTGTAACCAAGAAATGTATACAAGGGATTATTTCTCCAGCTACAGATCACAGCGGGCAATATTGAACTTGACTCAAAGTGTAAGAAGATGCGGATTCTTCAATTTATTTTACATACCTGAAGAAGATTGAAGTGAAGACCTGCAGATTTCGGCTTCGGCAGAAGATACAGCAATTCCTCTCATACGGGAAATAATTCGTGAAAAACTCACAACCAGTTGAATAATTGTGATTGACAAAACTCAAAGTTTTTTTCGATCTTCCAATAGTTTTATTCTTGTCACTACACACTGCCACTATGAACTCACCATGTGAAAATATTGCGGAATTTTTGGTAAAAATCTTTCTTTTACTAGTTTTACTTTTCATGCCACAAAAACGCACTAAACACTCTGCTGATGTATAAGCTCAATCTTATATCTAAAGTTTTTTGTTGTAAAAACACCCCATTTTTTATAAACTGAAGGTTACTTATTTGTCTTTATTAACAACTGTTGCAGGACATCCTGAAGAAGATGAGAATAGTTGACGACAAGATTATTTATGATCTAAATAAATCCATACCGACTGAATCTTTTGCTAAAAAAGTTAATGCTTCTTCCACGTGTCAAGAATTATATCAAAAGGTGAGACCTGTTGTACACTTATATTTTGCTGCTATTCATACACAACATATTACTATTTCCTGTATTTCCTATATAACTTACATTAATTAATTCACCATTAATAATTTTGGATGTGTTTAAAAGCTTTTGCACAGTCACGCAGAAAGACAGCAATCTTTGCATCAATGTTTGAATATAACTGTTGGAAAAGTTCATAGTCTTCAAGAACAACGAAAAGCCACTCCAAATGACATTCTTGTACTTAAAACTCTTCGTAGAGAACAAAACAAGGTGAATATTATTTGTTATGTTCATTATAAACATTCAAATCAGAGTAATACTTCCTGTTTCCTCCATCCTTGCTTAATGTCCAGTAAGCCAGCGGCTATGTAGTATATAGAAAGTTATAAAAAATGAACTTTTTCAATTTCTTTTCTTCCTTAGTTGCGTGAGCTTCAATCGCAAGTAAATGTTGAAGAAGTTATTCAGGGTCAGACTATGAAAATATTTTCTGAGCGATGCAGGTCCTATTACAAGCCCGGTATTGACGGAGTTGGAATTGGAAATGCTTAAATTGACAAAGTTCAAACGTATATGAAACTGCTAAATAAAAAGTGTCATATTGGTGCTCAAATAAAAGTTGTACCAGTAGTAGTAGTCTTTCAGTTAAATTCGCATGATTCAAGTGAATGTTACTGATAGTTCGACCAATATTTTGTGAGTCAAGCGAATTTATAATCGAATGTGACTTAAAATACAGCTATCATGTTTATATCTTTAAAATGACTCAAGTTTTTTAATTGTAACTTATCATGACGGATTGCAATACTTTGGAATTGCAATTAAAAAGATGCACATGTTCGTAATGACAAGCAGTGTAGTTTCACCTTATTTCACTTTGGTAGACAGTAGGAAGCTTACATATAGATATAAATAGAAAAGTATTTTTGATAGATTTACCATAATAATCTGCCGTGGTTGTTATTCGGAAAACTGAATAAACACACCGTAACCAAACTTCCTCTTCAACATTTTTGATTTGTATATCAGGCATGTGTGTAATTAAAGGATTTAACAATTGTGTCATTTTAGATTTTAGCAAACATTTTTTATTCATACATGAGATACGTTGAATTGTATATGGCTGTTCACAATTACTCATCAGTAGGTATTCAGCAGTCTATTTCATTTATAATATCCCTTACGAATAATTTATAGCTAAACAGCTAAAGGATAATAATAATATTATTATGTATGTTCTAAACACAACTAAATCGGTTCATATTCATAAAGGTTAGACAGTTCATTATTTACTGTTCTGTTTTTTGTATTCATCCTTAATTTCTTTGTGCCAAGCTAGATTTTGTTGTTCCAGACTTTCACCTCTTTTTGCAGCTTGTTTTCCAAAATACATTGCTAATCCACAACATCCAGCAGCAGCAATTAGTATATAGATATTCACTCTAATCCGTCCCCATTCTCTAGCTTTTCGGATTCTGTGATGCCTACACCAAAAACAATTTATGAATTTCCAAATACGCTATTCATATTGACGTTTTAACAAAACTATGTATCATTCCGACACATAAATGTTTAAATCAAACGATAATTTCTCTCCACTTTCTCCACTGATAAATTCCTTAGCTTTAAAAGTGTAAAAATAAAATAACATTATATTGATTCTAGTATTCATTAGTTATTTATAAACATATGATTGAACTAAATGTTCAATAATAAAATATACTTTTACTAAAATCCGCTCTGTTACAAAAAATACAAACAATTTTTGCCCCACCACATTATTGTGTGTGCGTCTCAGAAAATCTGAACAGAGCTGGACCTTTTTTTCTTACTCGTTTCATTGACATATTAATGCTTGGCTTACTCTATTTGATTAGGAATTTCATTTTTATTTTTGAATTGTCCAGACCATACCAAAAAAGTACGGTCTAATGCTGTAGGAGTAGCTTTTAATTGATCGCCTGTAATTCCAGAATAATATTTACAATTAATATGTACGTACATGTCTAGCTTCCTAAAATGTTCATGTACGAGGTATCTCATATTTCATATGACGGTAATTTTTATTATTTTTAGGCTTAATAAAATTATACACCTCCTAGAAGTGTAGATGTGGAAGTTGAAGTACTCGGTTGTGGAGGAGACTTGACAGCGGGCTTAGTGTCAACCGAATTTGCAGTTTTACTTGCGTCTCTAATAGCAGCAACGCTTCTAAAACCTCTTTTGCCAATACTTGCAAATAACTGGCCAAGACCTGACATAATGAAACTGTACAAAACTTTCTTACGAATGGAACAAGTTACAAACAAGACTACAAGACATCCAGATTTATAACTTAAAATTGGAATCTACAAATATCTACAAAACGAATTACACCAAAAAAGCTGAAAACTCTATCGCTGTGTTGTCCAACATTCTAATATCGCGGCGAGTCTTGCGAAATGAATGCGAGAATCTCATCACGTCTCAAGTGGTACAATCGTATGCAAAACCACATTAGCACATTCATTCCAATGAATCAAGTGCAGTTTTGCAGTTAAAAACGGAATACATACAATCATAATTTTTGTTAACTATTTTAATGTAAAAATTACTGATAGAATATTTTATGAACTTGTAAGTTGTATGAATTATGAGTTAGGGAATTTGTTTGATATTTTTAGTTTTGTCAAGTCATAGACGTAAACAAATCAAAGGAAAACGAACATGTGGATATAAAACGATCAATTATTATTATTATTATTATTATTATTTATTGATCATAAAGACACACATGATACAAGGGTCCACTATTAAAAACTAAACTAACATTAACGCTAAAACTAAACTAACATTAATCACAATTATAATTTATATACGATCTGTGTTATTATGACACGAATTGAATCTTCATAATCAAATCAAGTAATTGAAATATCTTTTAATCAGAATAAAAATAACAACTTATCTAACATTATTTGTATGACAATCTCTAACTATGACCATGACAGAAAAACTACCGTTTTACAACTCTTAAAAAGGCTGTAAACGATTAGAGATATAAAAATCATACGTGAATTTATATTGGTAGAGCGTCCAACGGATATATTTAACTTGTGAATTGTATAAGTTATTCTTTGAATCAACACAAATTTCATTCTTGCTCGGAGATAATATTTTTTGTTCGCTCTGAGGTATATGGAACAGTTCCAGGTTTTGTATGTGAACGACGGTTCGAATCCCTAGAAATAAAAATATATTGAATGAAATTCAATCACAAAATTTTCAGTTTACTAAAGTGTGTTAATGAATAAAAACATACTTTCGCTTTTTAGAATCCTTGATGACGCGAAGCTCTTTCTTTGCTTGATAAACGTGCTTAGGAACGTGGCGATTACGAAGAATTCGTTTCACTTGAGGAAAATGACCAAACTTTTCTTTTAACGACTCATTGTAGTTAAATGCGTCCTTCTCTCTTGTTTTCATCTGGAATTTTAAAACAAGTCATTCTATAAATTGATTCATACTCATACAAATGACTACAATGTTAACTTCAAATGACCCGATTGTAAGGTGGTGGAATGTTAAATAATTGAACGGAAGGATTTAGGAGACAATTGTATAATTGTATAACGGGTGATTTTTAAGTTCTAATTATATTATTACCACTCCGATTTTTTCCCACGCCCTGGCTTTCCACATTCGGATGTTCATTTCATCAGATCCAGAAATGACGTATTTGTTATCCAGAGTCCATACAACTGATGTAAGCCTTTGCATACGCTTCGTGTGGTACACCTCTCTAGAATGTCCCTACAGCAATACATATACCTATCTTTAGTACATTAATATAAAAATCCTTCAAATCAAATTATGAGATGTAATACAGCTAAAAGCTTTATACATATACCTATTACAAATATTATCCATTATCATGTAATAAGTATGTAATATATAAATTACGTACCTTGTCCATTTCAAAAATTCGAATAGTTTTATCATAGCTTCCTGTAACAAACTCTTTTCCTGTAGGGCTAAAATCCAAGTCTATGACCGCACTCACATGATCCATGAATATATTCAGTGGATTTTTTAATCTTCGCATGTCAAATGCATAACAGCTATATTCAAAAGAAATAGATATTGATAGTCAACTAAAAATTAAAATCATAGATTTGAATTTGTTATTTTTATCAACGTACTTGTAATCTTCATTTCCAACAACAAACACGAAAGGTTCCTGTGGATTCCACTTCAAGACATTAGATTTTAAACTAAGAACAACCTTCCGTATGGCGCTTTTGCCTCTAATGTCATAAAGCATTATGCTTCGGTCACTTGCACAAGCACCTAAAATGAAATGCAAAAATAATTATAACATTTTGCTCTTCCATCAGTTCCCATTCACAAAAATATTTAATATTTTATTAAAAACAAAGAATTTTTTTAAATTAATATAAGATTAAGGTCTTTAAATCTGCAATTACCTAATACATTTACTTGAGACTTGTTGAATTGAACGCTATTTAAAGAGTCAACTCCCCATTCAAATGTTTGCGTTGGTTCATTTCTTTCCCCTTCCCAAATATGACAAGCATCTCCACATGTAGCAAACAACGATTTATTGGCGTGATGGCTGACACCATACAACATGTACTGTAAATAAATTATTTAATTAAAATCATTTAACTTTCAATTTACTAAGCTTGAAATTAAATTAATTCTACTCTTAACACGCTCTTTAATACATCAAATGAGCAAATGTCAAATGACTATCATTCATAATTTGTATGGTGTTACGCAACGGTGACACATTCATCAGTAGCGGAATCAAGGATTATTCTCTCGTTAATGTTTACTGAAATTGTGATAACGTTGATGTGCTACTTTGCCATTGATTAAGGCTGATACTTTGCTATATCATATAAAACTTACTTTTGTAATTGTCGTGTGTTTTGGAGTATTAAGGCCCTCGTTCTCTGCTGCTAAGCTTGATTCTGGCTGAGATGCTGACCAAAATCTAATATTTTTATCGTCTCCGATAGTAATGAAAGTTTCTAAATCGTTAGTAAAAGTCATATCCCGGACATATCCTTCGTGAGCCTGAATAGTACGAACGCATTTGCGTGTAGGAACATTCCATTGTTTCACCTAAATAATAATTTTTGAAACAACATCAGTTATGTTTTCTTTTTGATATGAAAAATGGTCATAATATTATTATGCTGTTGGCTGTAATTTACAATTCCGTCAGCAGCTCCAGAGTAAAGACACGACAGCTGATCGGGATGCTTTCCCAAACACGATATTATGTCTGAATGTCCATCCATAACCCCGATAAACGGTTTCGCAAACACCCTCTCCAGTTTAACGGCATTCAAGGCACGAGTATACTCTCTTGCAGTTTCAAACGGATGTAAAGCTGGATCATAATTTCTTGGTAATTTATGAATATCCGCATTTGTTTCTCGAAAATATTTGTCAGGATTTCTCGTCAATACTTTCACCTTCATTTTTTAACAATTTAAGATAGGCAGCTTTATACACACAATAATATTTTAGATGATAATAAACAGCTATATCACAAATATTCGATATTTTGAAATTAAATTCGAATATTCGAAGAGTTTCAAAATCAAAGAAAGGATGAAGGAACTGGAACGAAGATCAAAGATGATCCATGAATATTTCTGTTTACAAAATCCACATGGCAAATCCCACAATTTCAAAATTAGCGCGGCAGTGTAGTGCAGTTTTGAGCTAGGATTACAAAATCCGGTTCTTGGGTTCAAAAGTTCTTGACATTTCCTTTCATTTTTTCGGACTATTCGGACTCGGGCAACGCATTTCGTTTTCTTCTACGGATGTTACTTTTTGTTCACCTATGATCTTTCTGAGCTTTCATTAAACGGGTATTGGAAATTGTCATCTATTTTTTATTACAGTTATTTTTACATGTGCGAACGTGTGCGCTAGTTTGTAGTTCTGTTCTGTGTTCTGTCCAAATATAAATAAATATGTACTAAAAGGTAATTTTTTTAATTTTTTTTGTAGGCCCTAACAAGCCTTTAACGAGATATAGTTTTAAGTATTTTAATGTTAATGTAGAAGATAAAAAATGTGCATTTAATTAAATTAATATCGCTTGAACATAAAGTCAATTTATATGTAATTTTAATAACTGTAACACACAAACAACACTATTGCGAGCTTGAATATACTCATAATTACAAATTAATAATTAATATTAATTCTTGATCGTTTTCTTTGCACGTTCACTTAACCCTCGTTCGTGTTGATAATTTTTATTTTCTTTATAGCTTCCGTTATTTTATTTTGTAAACAAATTATATTTTATGCTCTGTAAAAGTTACTGGAGGACTTGCCATGATTTATTAATTAGTAATTGATACTACCAATAAAATAGTATTGATCGCAAAAGAACTGCGCAAGATGTTTGAATGAAAGTTTAATTTGTCTCAATGGGAAATCGAAATCATTTTTATAATAATTTGTAAGTAGGTTGTCCTGTAGCTTATCCAGTTGTTTGCAATTGTGACCCGAGTCCTCCTTGTCCTATTTACCAAGCCAATCCAATGGTGATTTTGTTGCACTTACTCTAGAAGTGTCATTAAGATGTCGGGTCAAAGTTTTCACGTCATTCGTTGTGTTCAATGTCAAATATATCAGGTTTGTGGAAGTCATAATTAATACTCTTCGGCATACTTTGATTTATTAACTTTTTAACTGAAAATCTTAATTATTCCAACCTCTAACACTAATAAAATATGAACCTTACACGGTGAAAGCAGTGGGCTTTCTAAATTCTAATTCTAATGCTACAATGATGGTGAAAGTGGAAAGCATATTTAAACTTTCACAGAAAAACTTTCACTTCATTGGGGCAAACTTGGAGAAAGTACCTGGTGCTGTGAAACATTTCACCGTATCAGGTGCTTTCTCCCAATTTGCCGTAGTGAAAGCAAACATTTCACCACAATGTATTACGCTACTGACTTTCTTCTAGTTTTCATTGGTGAAAGTTTAAATTTGTTTATCTAGGAACTTTTTTCTTTTAGTCCCTGTAGTCTGTGTCTGGGGTACTGTAAGTAATGCTTTCAATATTTTAATGGTAATTAACAATTAGGGATAGCAAACTTAACTTCGGGACCTGAAATTATTTATTCTCTTATTCATTGATTATTGGCATTGGTAATATTGGTATGTTATTAGCTTTGGTTGGCTGTGGGTCTTTCTAAAACTGAAATATACACATAGTCACACTGGTCCAACGTTTTAATGATAGATAAATCATGCTAAATGATTTATCATGGTTTATGTGGTGAAGTAGAACATTTATAATATAATTTCTGAAACGGACTGATGGTATAATGTCATTTGCTGGTTTAATGAAAACAATGATAAGATAAAAAATAATGTTTTGTAGGCTTAGTTTGGTAGGTTATTTAGTTAAAAACGTTCTTACATTACACCGACTGAATATACACATAAAATATGTAATGTAGGCATGTAGTTACTTCGATTTTCTATCTCATCCCTTTGACTAACCTGTATATTATGTCATATAATAAATCAACGTTTATATGAAGGTTTATTGCTTTTTTAAGAACGACATTTTAAAGATTCCTTATGAATTAAAAAAATGCAGTTGCCTATATTTATTATTGTAAATCGATAGATAATCAAATCAAAACAGCAATCATATATTATTATTATCATTACTCATTGTACATTTGCGTACATGACAATTAGTTTGTGTTTGCTTTTGCTTTGATTTGTATAGATTATTTGAATAGATCATTGATCTACTTTTAACTAACTGTAAATATTTATAAAGTGTTGGCACATGAATATACTTACAAAACTTACAATCGCTAGTAAGTATAGTAAGTTTAGTATTAGTTTTTTGTTAAATTAAAAATTAGTTTCAGATATAAGTACAAGTACATAGGTATACCTACACAATAAGTGGTAAACTTACAATTAGTATTAAAACACTTTGTGTATCTTCACTTCAGTAAAAAATGACATAGCTATATAGATGTTTAGTTTCTGTAAAGTAAGTAGGTAAGGTAGTATACACGTAAATGGCTTAACTTCAACACTTGCATTGTACATGGATAGATGTACAGTACAGGCGAGCGAGGCATGGGCAATAATGCTATTGAATGCAGAATGTTTGTTGTGTAGTGAAGGAGTAGTTGTTAAGCTATACACTGCACTGGTACACGTAATACACATACGACAGGTTTCATGTGTACGTGGTATCAAATGCACACGTATATAAATTGATGATGCTATATTATACGCGTTTCATTCTTGACAGATCTCTATAGTTGTAATGTGTAAGTATAAGTAAGTATGGGGATGCAGATTTGCCAACCAAATCTTTGAGGTGCTGTACTTTGTACTTCAGCTTGCGTTTAGGTTTAATACAAGTGCAATGCATGTAAAAAGTAGTTTGACCGGCTGGATTACATACCTAATACATTCTCATCTGTTCCGCAGATTGGATTCAACAAACCTTGGCCTTTGACTCTGTATATAATTGTAGCTTGAAATTGTAGTATGCTTACGTTCTACTAGTATCTTCCTTGTCGTTAATAATCATCTTACCTTTCCTTAAAGCACGAATCTATTTAATTTGTATATACTTTTAGACATTTGAGAATACTGATTCCTTTAACAGTAAGAATTGTGTAAGTAAACGTATAATTATATAATACGTTTATTGTATTGTATTTTGTATATAATATATGTACATATTAATCAATATTTCTCTGCTCAATATGTGAGTTTTGGTGGTGTCTTCATTCATTAATTTGTCAAAAATTGTAAGTTTTTGTATATTCCTATATTACTTGATTTCTTACTTAGTTTGTTGATTTTAATCTACTCTGATGAAAGTTTTTCTTTAAACCGTTATCTTTAAATCACTGCAATTCAAAGTGTCTGAATATTTGTGTACTCAATTTTACCTAACCATATAATTATCATATCTAAGAGGCTTTTGAAAGCCCATGCATGTTTATAGCAAGAAATAATGGCTATGTTTAACCTTGGTTAACATCTTACAACTCGATGATTAGCTTAAAATACTACCTAGACATATTTTTCATCCAAATGATTCTAGAAATTGCATGTGCGAACTTGGATAAGCAAAGCTTTACATAATTTACTACAGTCGTGTACAAGTATTTCGCTTATGTATATGCAATAATTAGCTTCTATCCTTTATGCGTAACATATTCCTTGTACCTTGTATTACTACCTATGTACTTTAATTTTTTGAAAGTTCTATATAATATGTTAATATTACTATGCTTATATTTTTATATGGTAGGTTCACATCATAAAAAAATCTTCTAACAAGTGGAATTGTAAAGTTTGCTCTACAAAGCAAAGTGTCCAGCAGGTATGTCCTTCATTGTCTTTTTTCAGTATTGTACACATACAATGTACATATTGTTCACTTATATAATTAGATTTGTTTGCTTGGATAATGGAAGTTCTCATAATGTAATTTCTCTGATCTGCGATTTTTTTGGCATACGCCACACTCTATGGGAAAATAATCAGCTTAATGGTGGGAATAGAAGTTTTATGTCATGATGATGGTGACTGTCTAATTAAAATCGACATTTTTACATTTCATTTCTTAAACAGGTTTTTGGGAAAGGGTCCAGTAGTGAATGCAGGGTGTTAGTTCAGCGTTTGAACGAAGCCAGAGGAGTTATAGAAGACCAAAAGCGAGCAGATATTGTTAATCAGATTAACCAAGAAATTCTCGCAGAGGAGTGTGAAGATTTTGATCAGTCATACAGTTCAAAACAAGGTGTAAACAGCAATATTGATCCAGAGGAAGATTCTGTAAACTCTAGTTTTGTTGCAAGCTCTTCAAGCCAATATATTTCAGAAAACAGTATTCCTGTAAATTCCATCACGCGTTCGAACTCAAAGTGGGCGAAGTTCTTGGATGAAGATTGTGAAGACGGAAATCACTTATATTAAAAATATCATTCTCAAATAACAAGTACACAAAAATGAATGCTTTGATCCGTGGTTACCTTGTTTTGTACAATTTGGGCCTCACATTGGGTTGGGCCTACGTCATGTACCTCGCCATTTTACAACGTGATGACTTTTCGAAAATGTGGAGTAGCCTGGAACTACCCTTGAAAATCTTTCAAACTGCGGCTGTTCTAGAGGTGAACTAATGAATTAAAAAGATGAATTAGTATTATCAGATATAACTTAGGTTTCTAATTTAATATTTTATATATTTTATAGATCCTTCACGCGGCTGTCGGAATTGTGAAGTCCAATCCTTTTCTCACATTTTTCCAAGTGTTTTCAAGACTGTTTGTTGTGTGGGGAGTGTTGAACATTAGTCCACCGTCTCAAGTTTCTGTCGGCGTCCCTGCACTCTTAGCAGCTTGGACTATCACGGAAATAATTCGCTACGGGTATTACTTCCTCAATTCCGTCGGACTGGCCTTTATTATTCAATGGTTTAGGTAAAATATTGCTTTGTCATAATCATGAAGTTACCAAAAATCATGCATTACTCTGGGATTGTCATTCACATTAATCTGAATGTTTATAGATATACCTTGTTTATTGTTTTGTACCCCATTGGGGTGACGGGAGAACTCATATGTGTGTACTTTGCTCTGGATTACGTTAAAAAGACAAATATGTGGAGTCTGAGTATGCCCAATGCAATGAATTTCATTTTCAACTACCACGTTGTTCTGATTGGGATTATGCTTATGTACATTCCAAGTAAGTTACCGTGCATATTGAATGCTCAATTCCCTAAAAACGATGTTTTAGATTATGATACATTACTTATATGAAACAACTATGATTAAAACAAAATATTTATTTTCTGAATAGTATTTCCGGTTCTATACGGACACATGCTCACTCAGAGGAAAAAGGTGTTGGGTGGAGGACCGACCAAAAGTAAAACTAATTAATGCAATGCCTAGTTCAATATTCAGCAACACAAAGCAATGTTTGGAAGCTTCAGACCATTAACTGTCTGTGACCACGACAGACTTATAATTATACAGTGATAGTCTAGTTGATTGTTGTAATTGTAATATGTTTATAGTATTGACAATGCACAAATATTTCTGAGGTTTTGTCTTCAACGTATTTATTTAAATCTGAGTAATTCACTTGATGTTATAAATCAAAAAATACCATAAAATAGCAATACAATGCCAGTAATTCTAAATAAAAATGCAGAAATCATATATTGTAAACTATTAGCACTTATTGTTTGCACGCTGATCCTTATATCACATAGGTATGGTATATGTATTCATACGAGGTAATGATAATCTGAGTGGATTTCATAATTTACTTTAAAAAATATTTATAAGAAACAAAATAAATCACACTGAAAGGAAATTTACAGCTAGGAAGCTTACACTAAAGTTCTTAATTAATCATAACAGTTATATTTCATATAACAGCTTTTCCAAATCTCTGCGATTTCAGGATGTTCCAGAACATAGTCTGGGAATAAAATTAATTTTTTCATCAGTATTTCAGTTTGCAGCTTCTTGCTTGAATGCCCATAAAGGTTTTCCTCGTTTTAAAAAGTATAATTTAATGACAAAATGAGGTTAGAACATTGAAGATAATTATTTTCATTATAGTTAAATTGCATATTGGCATGTGTGGGGGCGTTCCTGAAACACGAGCTCTTTTTACATTTTGTAGTTCATGCTATCAATTTGTAAGTATTTCTGTAAAACAATAAATTGCATGAGAATACATTTTATAGGTAGCTTTAGTACGGTATTACTATTATACAATGCAAATGTAGTTAGTCTTGTAAAGTTACCCAACTCTGCACGCCAATTGCCAACATTTGTTCTTAAGTGATATGAAATACACCAAGGTGCTTAAAGATTTCCCAAATCGTAAAAGACTACGCAATCCGTACCCAGGTTGAGTAGTCTTTTATGGATCTTGATATATATACATATTTTATATGATCGTCAACCATTATAAAAATAAAGAGCTACATGATATGTATGTACATTTTTCTCATGCTGCACTTTACTTGGAACTGGAATAAAACCTCAGACTCTACTTGGAAAGAAAAGAGTTATACAGATACATGCCCGTATTCAGGGGGTGGGCAAACGGGCAATTGCCTCCCCCGAAATTCCAAAAAAAGAGGTTATTTTGTCCTGAAGCGAAGGGGCAAAATAACCTCTTTTTTTGTGCATTTTGCCCTCCACGAAATATGTTTTGCCCTCCCCGAAATCGATTTCTGGATACGGCCGTGTACAGATACTTAAACTTATAACTTCGTATGTGTATTCAATTGGTGTATTATTTATTGTACGCGTGTAGCTCTTACCCTGGCATGCCCTGGCTCTTACCTATGATGTGTCATTCGTCTCCTTGTCCTTGACTCTGACCATTGCAAATCTTACGTTTTGTGAGATTCTCACAATGAGAGCAAGCATTATCTATTACATAATATACCACCTACAAGTACATTCTATACAGTTGTTTCCTCTATCCTACACAGTGTAATTAAACGGAAATTCCATTTTTACACTACTAAAGGTACATGTGATTCTACTGTGTGTAATATATATTATATAACAACACCGAGTTTCTTGGAGTTGCGACTTTCCAGTGTAATTTTCAGTTGCAATGCAGTTCACTTGCAGTCCAGTTCAGTTGCTCAGTTTATTATGTGAGTTATTATTGTGATGTTTATTATTACTTGAGTGCAGGACAGGATTTTACACAGAGTATTGTCTACCACCTCTTTATGTATCTACCTATGTATGATATACATTCACCCAACACAACAACATGTAGGTATATAGAGTTTCTCGTTAAACTACTACCTATGTACTGTAAAGTCTCACATTGTAACCGGTTTAAAAGGAAGCAATGATTTATGATGTAAAGCTGTTTTGTGATATGAATTGAATTCGGTAGGTGTATGCGACTTGACATTCTGTTAACCTTAGAACAAACAGAAAACCAACTTACAAACAATATCAAGTATTTGTAGTACCTTTAGTTTTATAATGTTGAGTTGTTCAGTTGTGTAGTAAGCATGAGGACGGAGCTTCGAAGAAATTAATAAAGTTAAATGAAGTTGTTTTAACATTGATAGCAAACTGCTCAATAATGAATCGGTTAGTGCAGAGTTATCTTAGTTTGTACAATTTAAGCCTTGTAGTGGGATGGTCCTATTGCATGCATTTCACTGTTTTAAGTAAGGATGACTATCCAGGAATGTGGAGTAAAGTAGAAATACCTTTAAAAATCGTTCAGACTGCAGCTATTCTTGAGGTAAATCACACTCTATATTATATGTACATATTATGATGTATTCAATTTTTTATTTACTACATGTTAAACTTTTGTGTTTTTGTATCATCAATAGATTTTACATGCTGCAGTTGGAATTGTGAAATCAAATGTGATTATCACCTTGGGACAAGTGATGTCTAGAGTGGGTGTTGTATGGGCTGTTTTAGATATTAGTTCTCTGGCTCAAATATCCATGGGAGTCCCTGCATTATTGTTGGCTTGGAATACTACAGAAATAATTCGATATGCCTATTACTTTCTCAATCCATTCGGAATGGCTCTCCCATTACAGTGGCTGAGGTAAACATAGTTACAAGCAAAATACAATGCATATTCATCATAAAAAAATGTTGATTTGATTTTAAAATTGTTACAATAATATGATTGTTGTAAACTGTATATAGATATTCATTGTTCATCGTTCTCTACCCCATTGGATTGTATGGAGAACTTTCATGTATTTATGCTGCTTTTAATGATACCAAGCGAACAGATCCTTGGAATTTAACAAGCCTTTGTCCAGAATCGTTAAATGCAATTCTCAATTACCAGAACCTTGCTACTGTAGGCGCTCTCATGTATCTTCCACGTGAGTTTTCATAACTTTTATGCACCTTCAGTACATGCCGATTTTATTCAGGTTTCTGCCCTGAATTACTTATAAAAATAAAATGCAAAAATTGATATTGTTTGTATGTATATTTTGTAGTGTTCCCAATCTGGTACTTCCACATGTTTAGACAAAGAAGGAAGATGCTAAGAGGCGGAGTCAGCAAACTAAACAAGGAGAAAAGCAATTAAAAATCGGGGAGATTAAGTCTATTCATGATGTGGATGTGACATGTATCGACGCAAGAGATTATCGTACCCGGGTACGACCGGGGTCTTTCTAATTCTCGTCAGTACCAGTAGTATGTGTATGTATTGTAATTTGATGATTCACATGCATACCGACTGACTACTACGGGGTAATTACTTGTTATAAAATTAAAATGATCATAAATACGTACCCCATTTGAAATGTAATTATTCTGCATTGCACAACGCATTGATACATACTTATTTCTGATATTTCAAACTGAACTCCTTTAAAACACCATTTAATAGAGTGTATTTATTAATAAAGTGTTTTTTTTACTTTTTATTCTTATATATTATAATATAGGTATTACAATTTTTATATTTCAAACTTGTCTCAAATATATTTTTCACTGTAAAGAGTTTTATTAATTTACAAAATGCATTACATAAAATGTATTACACTTTTGCACGTATAATCAAAATCATGTTTTATTTTATTCCAATAATTTATTTTCCAATAATTTTAATAGGTCTCTCACTCACTTTCACTGAGCTATGATATCACAAGTGTATGAAATATTAAAATTTTCCTGGACAATCAAATATCGCCCACAAAGAGGGCGTTTCCCCAATACTAGCCCAGCCCCTTCATTCCATTTCTCCAGATTTTCTCCAGCAACTTGATTTTAATTCGTTTCCATATCCCATTTGTAATTAATTATGCATAATATGCGGTAAACAACCTACTGACATAATTTATTACAACATAATTCCTGAATAGAATAGGACACACTTTTATACATGGTATGCACATGCACGGTGCTAATAAGAATGGGAATGCAAATTCACTGAAGCAATTGTGATGGGCAGTGACCAATTATTTTTTAAGCATATTATTGTAAAATGGTAATGCGGACACGCCCAATCATTCATACTATACCACAAATTATTGCAACACAAGTCATTCAGGTGCAAATATTTCTAATTCACGTAAAAATATACGGAAATAAGCCAAGTACATGAGCGAGAGACAGTACAGGATGATAGAGTCGAACTGTAGAAGCTTTCTTATGATGAAGCTGATGGGCATTGTGATCCCTTTTGTCAAATACTGCTGTCCAAAAAACAATCAATCTATTCTTCTTTCTTTTTGTTTTCCAACAAATAGCTGAAACCCAACGATCATCTGTAACACAAATAAATGTATTTCATTATTGAAAAGATGAAAAGTGAAAAATCCATGTTGAAAAATTACGAGGAAGATTTTGAAAGAGAACTTACCGCAGCTAAAGTTAGAATGACAACAATGAAAACCAGAAGAACTTTAATGACGAGTTTTATATCCATCGTATAAGCTTTGTAAACCACAATTAAGTACAATCAAATCGACGAAAATAACTATGTACAACGGTCGCTGTAAATGTATTAGTTTTTATTGTAAAATTGCTGATTTCTAATGATATTATTATTAACATAGGTACATATTTAACAGTTCTTCTGAATCTTCAATGTGGATCCCTATAAAAGTTTCGTTTACGTATGTACTACCTAACTACCTATGCACGGATACGTCACAAATGAAAAACAAAATGGAATGCTTTAATTATAGTTTCCGTTTCAGTTTAACTCTAATTTTGCAACGAAAACTTTTGTTTTAGCAAATGGATTCTGATCCTATTTTGTATCAAACAGCTTGTCCAGTTTTGGAATCCGACATTTATTGCTTACGTTTAGTTTAGTTAGCGATAGCGTGTACATAGATAGATATCTAGTAAAAACCTGTTTGTAAATGCAAGCTTCGATTATTCGATATTCCCTAATTTGTCTCTACAAACTTATGGAGTGGAGTAATTTTGTTTGTGACTATATATCTACCTACGATAGCGTTGAGTGTTAAGAAACTAGAAATCGTTTGAAAAGCTACGAAAGCCTCGATGTAAAAGGTAAGCCGGTTAAAGAGGAGATAGTGTCAAGTTAGCAGTTCCATATAAATATTCCATCAACTAATACTTTTGCTTGCTCACATTTTCCGTCACGAACAGAATTCAATATCAGTTAAAGCTTAAAGCTCAAGTCAAGGCAAACGAACACTCACTGTAATTTAACAGAGTACAGAGTACCTAGGTACTTATATATTTTAGATACACCTAATACATGTATACCCTTGTGAAACACACTTAACATATTACAAGTGCATAGGTCTTAGATTTTAACTACATAGAACTGCTTGTTTCTGAGGTCTATTCAGAGTCTAAAAGGAGACAAATCAACTCTGTGTGAAGTCATTGAATAATTTAGACAAACCATGTTGCACGCACACCGAAAATCAAACTCAAAGTAACTAGCGGTAGCTACCACTAAACATGATTGTTTTACTTATGTAATTTTTGAACAGGTAAGTTCCTTAGGGGCATTTAATATTTCCCATATATTACTACCTGTTTCTATATTCTATCTACAATGCATAGTTACAACAGAACTGCGGGGTTTCTCATTGGCATTAGTGCCCTATTGAGCCATATAATATGCTAGTGTCGTGAACAAATGAGTTCATTATGTAGTCCTGTAACCTTATTTTTCATTTACTGAGATATTATCAGCTTTCAAAGAGAATCGCAAAACGATGATTAATATACCAATTGGGGTTTACCAAAAAATGACAAGTAAAAACGCTACTTTGACGTATTGTCATAAGACGTAAGAACGATGTAATGCTTGCTAAATAGTTTTGAGGTTATGACATTCAGAAATTATACCGATATATAGAAACAATACATATCTACTATCTACCGAAGAAAAACACGCATAAGACTATCATAATAAAGATGGTAAATTCACTTTTCAATTAATGAGTCTGCAGTTTGACAATTTATTCTTTTTGTTAAATTAATCTTACTCAAATTTTGTAATCTACAGAAAAACTACATGTCTCACTAATATTATGGTCAAAGTGGTCGTATTTAACAAACATTAATCTTACTTTTAACCAACATCCACTGTTCTTTCTTACATACAAATAAAAATTCATCTTTACCTTTACTGCAAACCGGATCGTTTTGTTAACAATTAATTAATATATCGTGAATAAACCATTTTTGTGGACAAAGGCAATAATTATTTCGGTTAGCTAGCAGTAAAGTAAACTTACTCTATTGGAACAACATTCAATCGAGGCATAATATTATCACTGCGTTTGCGATTTTTTACTGATGAAATATCTTTCACGTCTGAGTCTTCTGAATCATATTCTGAATCGCTTAAACTTTTTTCGTTTGGAGTTAGCTCATCTTCAGATGTGATACCAGATTCATTTTCGGAATCAGAAGAATCACTATCACTGCCAGATTCACTATCACTCCCATCTGTCCATGAACCGTCTTCATCCTCGGAGGGAAGGTCTAATGATAATATTCCCCCTCGTCCTCTACTCGATGTCAAATCTGAAGGTGAAGGAGCTTTCCGTGGGCGCTTACTACGACGTATCTTCCGTCGCACCGACTTTGGAAATAAAATGACCTTAAAATCATGTAGATCTTCTGTTTCAATGACAGGCAGCCCCATCTAAAACAAATCAAAATGAAGAATATTAATAATAATAATTCACAGTCACGTCACTTGACTACCCGTGAGTAGAGTACCATGAATAAATGTTAATTAAAACGCTAAAACTACTGTACCCATTGTTAGGATTGTTATTAATACGAAACGTCACAGTACAATAATAAAATATCATATCTACACTTTTAAGAGGACAATGATTTTATAACATTATAATAACATTGAAAACAATGTAAATAACTTTCATTGGTCATTTCTCATTTAATGTATATTGCTTGTTTTATAGAATTAGTACTTTCCCTCTAAGGACTAGACAAAGCGGAGAAAATAAAGAAACTTCTATAATAAATTAATCATTTATAAACCTGGCCTATTTTAAATATCTATTAAATATGCAAGATATTTATAATATTTAAGAGAAGGTTATTTCCATCATTGATTGATAACCAAACGTATTAATCAATCAAAGATCATAATCACAAAATTGTGATAAGTTTTGCACATTCAATTTTGAATATGCAAAACTTATCACGCACGTAAATTAGATACAGAGTACATCGTTTATAGATTCTACCTTAATCTGCTGTTTGAGAGATTTATAAAACTCCTTCTCTTTAGACTTGATAACTTCTAAGTCCTGATGTTCTCCTCCTTCGCCATCAGATAAATATCCATGAGGTACCATCCAACCCTCCTCATCTTCTTCGTCCTCGGGAACACCGTCGGGGTCATCCGGTTCTTTTTCATGGTCAGAATTGTCTAAGTCCTCTCCGTCTTCAGGTTCATCTTCCCACTCGTCATCGGAATCGAACTCATAATCCAACTCCTACAAAATTACATCATAAAATTAAGTTATTGTGCTAAATAGCATTGTGCTAGGTAAAGATTGCAAAAAGGTATGATTTAACCGTTCTGAAAAGCAAAATATACCTCTTCTTGAATAAATGGTCTTCGACCTGTAACACGTAAAGGTTTTCTTTTGTAGGTTCCCCAATATGCAGGACGTCTATTTTCACTAAATTGGATGAGTTTCATTCGCCACTTAATTAAGCCTGACTCGTTTGGATTTTCTATGAGGTTTCCCGTAATCACCTGAACTTCGGAGTCGTACTTAACTTCTGTTTTGAGCGATTTACGCCCACCCCTCGATTTAACGTCAGTAATAAACATAATCCCTAATTTGGTGTCACAATTCTCAGTTATTTCCATATTTTCAATACACTCAGCACTTTCAACATTTTCGGATGTAAGTTTGTCCAAAACCGACCTTTCTTCCGTTGACAGAGGTGATCGCCTTAACAAAGGGGCTAAATTCATGTAAGTTTTTATTTGGAAAGGCTTTGGGTCAAATATAGGATTGTCGAACATTTTCTCCGTCAAAGCAATCCTTCTTTTTTGGCTTGTCTTGTCACTTTGAGTTGGAGTTGATGCAGAAATAGCCTCTAAATCAATTACTTCTATTTCCTCTTCCTTATTTTCTTTGTCGTCGTTTTCACCTTCCTTATTTCCACCAACCCCTGCTGTTTTACTTCTATTAGGTGTAAAAAATTTCGTAAACAGCTGTGCTTGCTTGGCTTTGATTTCTTCAGCCTTTTGTTTTTCACGTTCTTTTTCCTCTAAAATTTTCTTTCGTTCATCTTCTTTCTTACGTCGTTGTTCTTCTTTTTGTAATCTCTCTTCCTCTTTTTTCTTGCGTTCTTCTTCTTTTTTCAACCTTTCTTCCTCTTTTTTTACCCTTTCCTCTTCTTTTTTAACTCTATCTTCTTCCGCTTTTTTGATACGCTCTTCCTCCTTTTGCTTTTTCTCTTCATCACGAATACGCTTTTCTTCTTCGCGTTTCTTTTTTTCTTCTTCCTTTATCTTTAAACGGTCCAATCGTTCCTGTTCTTTACGTTGTTTTTCTTCCTCCAGTTTTCTACGTTTTTCTTGTCTTTCCTGAAAATTAATGAAAAATTAATTCATTATATTTTACTGTTTCTTTAACTATGTAGCATGTTTACAAAAATGCGTCCCTATCTTATGTATGCAAATACATGATAAATAAACTCTATAAGTATAAAATGCTAAACAAATGAAAACATTACCTGATCCTTTAACAAACGCTCTTCCGGAGTTAAACGTTTTCTTTTTTTGGATGCAGAAGCGCTTGTAGGGGTATCGGCCAAATTGTTGGATATTGAAGTTCGATTAGCTGAGGGGGTAGTAAGAGCACTAGGGGTGTTACAATTCGAACTTTTGTCATTGTCGCTGCACCCACTGCTATTCGAGGTACCATCTGCATTTTCCACAGCCACAGCAGATGGAGAACAATCCTTCCTGTCGCTTGGTTGAGAACTATTCAATTGATCGTCTTCAATTTTCTCTGGAGTTAAGATGGGCATTTCTTTATCATCATCCTCGTTAACGCAAACTTCCATTTCGATGTCTTCAGCTCCGACCTTGTCCATCATACTTTCTTCTACCTTTTCAGTCATTTCTGATGTAAATTCTACACGTTCCGTTATTATTCCCATATCACCATCATAGGCTGTATTGACTGTCATGTAAATAAAAAAATTAATGTTACAAACAATTGTTCATTGGCATTACTTATAAAATAATAAATATAAAATTGGATCGTATCATGTATCTATCTACAAATACAAATTCTTATAAATTATACCATAATAAACTCTATATTATATTGTATATATAATATATACTGTATACAGTTTGTGATTGTGAGTGACGACTAAACGGACAACAGATCAAGCCTACGACACTGGGAAAGTTGAGGATGAGGATATCATTGACGACTGACTATGACCGAATTTACTGTCTTGTTGTCACTGACAGTCCAGTCACCAGTGAAAGATTCCCAAGCCACAACCAACTGTCAATTATTGCTTCATCCATGAAAATGGGAAACACATTTACAATTTGCTGGAAAAGCTACATCAATTTTGGGAATTACAACTACAGACAACAGAATACATTATGCACTGCTCAATCATACAGAACAAACAGTATATTAAAAAGATGTCAATCTTTCATGCCATGCCACATCTTTGAAATTAAGGTTAACCATTATTAAAATAATAATAAATCATAAAATGCTTTATCTTTCCTCCAAACCAAATCCAATTTCAATAAACTTGAAACCTGACAATCGAACAGATGACTCGTCCCTGTACTTTTAACAAAAACCAGCAACAGGTAGATTAATTTAGATAAATTACAACTTAATAAAAGTGAACCTACCTTGGAATTTTTGTGAAATACAGCAACTGTCCTGTTTGCACTGAACCAGAAAGAAGATGGACAATAATTAATTATGAAAACAGTCAAATTAATTTGTATTCACGAACAAAATAGGAGTACTCGGATGGGAGCCCTGGATAAAACAAAAAGTATGCTTGTCAGATCTGACGCACTCACATAGTCACTCAGATATTATTCTTCTTCATTCACATACATTCGATTGTGTCCAAACACGACAACACCAAAGCCCGCCAAACAACTACACTACTACATTACAAGGCGCTATAGACTTATCTCTTGTTAATTTGGCTATGGCATGGATATAATATTCATCACAAACATTTCAGAACAACCTGAACGCGCCAAATGAATGGTTCCAAATTCCATTTCCATGAATTTACTTATTCACCTATAAATATAACTAACAATAATAAAAGTACATGTACATCTGCATCCACTGATTATTTCACTAATCTCTTCACAATTCCATCATTTCCTCATCCATGGTTCAATCCAAAATCATGCAAATTATATAATTTGTTTTCTGGAAGTATACAATAGAACTTTGTTTTATGAATGAATCATTCATATGCCGTTATGCCTCTTTTCAGTCCTTCCTGAAGCCTTTTATAAATAATTATAGTCCCTAAAGTCCTGTATTCATGCATATTATTCATATTTTATAACGTTTTTGATAGAAAGATCAAACAAAATTATCACCTTGCAATTTACTTGTAATACTTGATTATAATAATATTATTATTATAATTAGTATTTGACTAATAAAATATGTAAGGTTCTTACAATTAGTTCGCTTTCTGTAATTCATGTCAAGCATCTCTAGTCTGTGCGAAATGAGAATGTTTATATACAGACAGACTCGATACATAAAGAGGTAATCCTTGTAAAGTTGTAAAAACTTGTCACAAAAAATTATTGACTTGAGTGAGATACATTATACAGGGTCATTCGAAATTATTGTACCCCCTACCAGTCACTTCCAAATACATATATACGGTCATAGGCGTATCCAGGATTTGGGTAAAGGAGCCAAGAAGCCAATATTATGAGATACAAAAATGTGCCTATTTTCGAGCGTGACAAAAATTAAGCTAGTGCCAAAATCAACCAAAAATGCATATACATTTGTTTTGGGATTTCGGAAGGGGTGGGGGAATTCCCTGGTTAGTGGATGACCATGGAGTACAAAGTACAACTGCTTGTCGCACACTTTTATTAGGATATTCAAGCAATTTTGAATATAGCGATTTGCCACAAAAACGAGTAATTTGACCATTTACGGCGGTTTTGAATTTTTTTAGAAAAGCGGTTTCATGCAAAACGATTTCAAAGCGACTATTTTCAGAATTGAAATACTAAAATGGACATACATACCTAAAACGTTTCATTGAAATGTTCCTGTTTACTTCCAATAATTTAGATTTAGCGGCAATAAAAATAATATTATAATACATATAAGAAATTTAGTTCTCGCAAATGGTAAAATAATAATCAGTACTCTCAAGCTAAACGATTATACCATACTGAAAAATTAAAATAATCAAATTAAAATTATCATCACATTGCATGAAACACCGTATATAATACATATCCCATCTTAATCAACGAATGTCGATTTTCAAACAAATTTCTGAATAAATTAAGTGGAATTTTAAAATCAGTAAAAAAGTTCGAAAATCGACTCTCCTAATCGGATAAAGTTGTCGAGCATTGAATGTTGAACATGGCCATGGTGGAGTTAGTTTCCGGGAAAATACTAATTGTGGTTCATACAAAAATCCAAAACCGCATAAAATTCGTTCAATTGTACATTTTTTGGGCAAATCGTAATGAGTAATGAAACCAGTAATTAAATATAGCATTTATATGCCTGTTAGAATTCTCAAATCAATTTAATCAAAATCATTTGATCTTTCAAATATTGTATGATATGCAAATACCTCGTTGACCCCATAAGTGGCATGTGCATAGGATTAATTGGCTGGAATGGGGGTACAATCATTTCCAATACCCCTGTACAAGAGTTGTGTTTCATTCAATTACACAGGATTTAATACACATATTTTACGAAAGAGAACGCCATTGTCGAAATGTGAAAGCATGTTAGCCGACACGACACACCTCCCATTCATTCTAATGAAATACAACAAACACTAAATAAGAAATACCAACAAAGAAAATGTAAAAATGTAATATACAAAATGAAAAATGTCTCATCGAATTTCTAATAATGCGTTTATTTAATTTTCTTCCCGCGTGTTTTTCATTTTATTAAATATGCTAATCTGAGTTGAGTACCACAACCGCCAAAACTCATTTCTCATAAGAAAATAGAAAAAATTAAACATTTGTTAAACATCTAGCAAAAATTACAAAATTGCTGTTATTTGCATGGAATAAAAATGGCAATATGATATAGATATTATTATTTAGAATGTAAGAATGGCAAACAAATCCAATATTAAGATTTAAATATTTGCTTTCTGCAAAGTGCAGACTGAATTGACTAGTGACTATCAATGCAGGTGGCAGGATTGTATCTAGGATTTTATTTCGGGAGGAGTAAAATCCTATTGTGATATACAGATGTGTAGTGCGTAAAATTGAGCTAGGTAATTTGGGTCAAATTTCTAAAAACAGCTATATTGCTCAAATTCCCGAAAAATTAAACCGATCAAAAACTTTGCCCTTTTCTGGTAAAATAACCTCTTTTTTGAAACCAAATAAGTTATAGTCACTCCTTATCCATATTTATGGGTAAGTTTGTACAGTTTCATAAAAAAATTATCTGGGGTTTGTAATTTTATAATAAGCTGAACAAATTATTTTAATTTAATCCCTTGTTTGCTTTTTGTCGGATGAATCGTATATTATGTCGTGTCGTGGTAGGTAGGTGAAGGTGAAGGTGACATTTCGGATGGATGTATCGTATTCTATTGAATGTTGAAATGAAACTGTACGTGAAAAATGTATGTACTTTCATTCAATAACAAAACAGAGTGGTTATATTTTCATTATTTGAATATTGTTAATAATTAGTATTTATAAATAATTGACAATTAAGTTCTTTATAATTCGGATAGAAATAAACTAATAAAACAATCTATCTGTGTTTTTAGGAATACTGTTGTTACCAGAAGGTTCATGTGCTGTAGTGATTTCCAAGCTATTTGATTGAATGTAGATTGAAGGACACTAAAGACTAAAACTGAAAACACTGGACGCTATATTTGAAAATTAAAACGCTAACTTTCCAGCATTTTGAAAAAAGAAATAACGTGAAAGGTGGGTGGAATTGTAATGGGACAGGTGTAGAAAGTCAAAAGTTAAGATCAAAGATTGACGATTCTGTGAAATTATTGCAAATATTTGTTGTCAGTTAACATAAGTAAGTGCATGACATGTCAGAAATAATTTCGGGATGTGAAGGTTTAAATTACTATAAACAGATGTACAGGACGTTAAAGGACTTTAAAGTATAAAATTCTTCAGTAACAATAAAACCCAGATATTTTTTCGTTATACAATATTTGAGTCATTGGTCATATGCGACAACGTCCAGTCCAACGTCACGAAGTCGATTTTCAAAGTTATTTGGGAAAAAAGAAGAAAACCAACTCTAGTCAATCATCATTGATAATTAACACAGTGTGCTACCAAACTGGACAGCTGATTATGAGTATTGGGTACATGCAATTTTATAACCCTAACATGACGACAGAGGAATTAAATAAATAGCAAGATTCATATGGTGTGTCCATATCGGATAAAAATAATGCTGGAATTTCAAAAAAGTGTCTTTGTTGATCATTGATTGTGTTGTCTGTTACCAAATTGAACTCTAGGAAATAAAGACTGTAGTGACGTGTAATTAATTCATAATTGTTCATGATCAATACATTCAAATTCATCGTCCGCATAAGTTGTGTGCGTAATTAAATTATATTCAATTCAGCATTTTAAAATCAAAAATCTATTACATGCACCATAAGCAGCACGATATGTATCTGTAAACATATGGACATAAGCAATTGACAGTTCTGTGCAGTTTATTGAAAATGCCGAATGATTCTATGGATGTTCCTCCAGTACAAAATGAAATTAATGGTGATGATACTGATGATTACGAACATCTAGAGCACTTGCCCGCAGCGACCGTTTTTAAATCATATTCTACTCAAACAGAAGAGGAAGATGCAGTAGATTCTTCGATTGTTTTACCTCATTTTCATGATCCAAATGCCAGTGGAGCAGATTCAGGAGATGTTGTTGATGGCTGCAGTCGGACAAAGTCTGATAAAGACAAAGGAGATGGTACATGTCACCAAGATTCACTAAATTAAAAATAATTACATTTTCAATTGTTCAAAATGCAAATATTAATAATACTTTTGTTCTTTTGTTTTTGGTAGGAGGATTTCTGTCTCATGTGTTTGCAATGGTGCTGCCGAAGAAAAAGAGTAAACTTCCTGAATGTTCAACTGCCGAAACATTAAAATCTCGAAATTCTAGAACAACTGCTACTCAAACAGAAGAGCAAGATCCAATCACAGCAAGAGGTTTGACTACAATATTATTGATTATTTATTGAAAGATTGGTTGGAAAATATTAACTAATTAACAGAAATGTTTTTTATATTATAATGTCACTTCTTAAATGAGAATTTATATTATGGTAAATATCTTTTATCCCTTTTAGGTCAACAGTTATCGTATTTAGTTATTCAAGACTTGGCGATTGGAAATCCGGTGAATTTGAATATTAAAGACGAAGTGCTTGATACATTGTGTTATTGCGTCTTAGAAATCTTGGAAAAACATTCTATCTTATTTAATGGCATGGTCAAAAGGATAAAAGTTACCCAGTACCACATGTTTGCATCAGTCGCAAATGAATTATTTGAGGTATTTAAATAGTTGGCTGGATCAACCATCAACTTTACTCTATTACAGATATTTATAATTTTACTTTCAAGAAATCTATGATATTTTTACTATTTAAAATCATATCGTAGAAATTCATTGTTTAATAGCTTTAACTATAAGTTAAGAAAAATCATAACATCAACCCCATTATTATTTTGGGATGCCCTGCTCTGCTATCTTATATAATGGGTCGGGGTGTAGGATACCTACGTATACATACCAAATTGTAAACTAATACACAAAAAAATATTTTCTATTTTTAATTTAGGCTAACGCTAATAATGAAACGGTTCAGCTGAGAATAACTTGGGGGAGAATTGTAAGTCTTTTTGCCTTTGCTGTGAGACTTGTCCAAGAATATCGAGAGGTTAGTCACCACTTTTTGAATGCCTATATTTGTAACCGTAATTAATATGATTCATAAATTCTAAGATTTTCGTTTAATCTTAGGATTCAGAGCTGGTTGATTCCATAACTCGATATCTAGCATCTTATGTTACGAAACACATAATCCCTTTTGTGCAGGAGAACGGTGGTTGGGTAAGTGTAACTAAAAACATTTTTGACGAAGTAAATGCAATTAAACTAGATGTTGGAAATATTGATTACTACAATTGAACTGCAATTATTAAATTGGATTTGATTATTACGAAGAACTAATTGTGGCATTGTTTATGAACAGGATGGTCTAGTCGCAGCATTTCCCCCACCTGAGGATGGTGATGCGCAGTTAAGACGTGCTATAGTTTGGTCAGGCCTATGTGTAGGATTGGTGGCCACAATGTATGTTTCTTCACTACTTCGTTAATCTCTATTGAATAATATCTTAGAGAACGATTCAATACATACAGAAACCGAAGTTCAACATTCGTATCTTCCACTTTCCAGTGTCTAGTGCACAATATTTAGTTTGTCAAAAATTCTAACTTAGGTTAAAATATTCCGTCATGAAGATAACAACATCTATTGAACATGATATACTATTCTATCCCTGCAAGAACTATACATGGAAAAGTTAAGTTATATTATTTTGTCAGCCAGATTGATTAGTACAAGGTTATTGTTCTACAATTAGCAGTTATTTTGAAATAGTAGCGATGTAATCTAATAATGTTTTAAAGATAACACATCGTAAAGTTAGATAGTACCTCTCATAATTTATCAATATTAGACACACATGGTATTTATATTTATTAAATAAGTAATGAAGCGATGGAAAATGTGTTTGAAAAGCCGGCAAATCAAATACGGGAAAAATTCTTTTGATGAGTGTTTGTTTCTACCAACCGTACCATTTTTTATGTTGTGGAAAGAGAATAATCAAAGGACCACATGCGTTAAGTACTTCAATTTTTTGAATGGATACATAAATAACTATAAAGGTTAATTAATTATTTAAATGAAATAAGATAGTATATTACTAGAATTATGTAGGTTTGCAGACTGAAAGCACTATGGGTATGTTTAAACGAAGTTGGTCTTTCAAAAGCACATGAAAATTATTAATTGACATGAATAGAATCTCAATGTGCATTTTCATAATTAAGAATAACTCGAGTCGATGAGCGCATAGAATAGCGTAGCAAGCCATAGGTACATAAAATGACAAGTTCAATTGAGATTATTTACTTTACCAATTAATTGAGTATTATTAAATAGCACGCAGTAGTTAAACAATTTCGCAAGTTGTGTACAGAATTAATTTCTACTAATGATTTATTGTTAACAGTATGATTACAAACGAATGTACCAATTAGAATTGATAATTAGTAGTTACTGTACATTTTGAAATGGAAGCGATTGAAGCAGGCAGGAGAACTACAAATGCACTCTGCGTTTGTATAGACTTACTGATTGAATACCCCGTAAAGTTAGAGGGATATTGACTAAATGTTTATATTTGACTATTTAAATTCAGAAGAGTAGCCAATTCACTTAAGCCTTTATCGAAAATGTCAGTCTACATTTTATTTAAAATATTATAGTATAAACAACGTATAATGTAATGTGTAGAAAGTATAGTTACAAACGCTACGACTGAACCAAATTACTTATGATGGGTTGATTTCGTACGAGGGTACGATTATAATGTGGACTAGGTGGGCCGAGGGTAAAGTGTTGAGAGAATGAGTATTGAGTAATGGAATGAGTCTATAACGACAATGAAGTCTAAGACTTGAAGGGATTGCTTTAAAACTTATTACACACTATTGATAAGACATATTATGTACTACTCACTTTTCGTTGACAACTTTGTTCTACACACAAGTTATTTGACAGGCAGCTAATGCGAAACCAAATGTTAACATTTTGTACTAGCGTAAAAGATTATAATACTTTTTCTACACTAATTAAATAGAATAAAATTGACTGCGAAAATAATTGAAATGAGTAGAGTGATATTTTCATATGCTTGTCCAAACTTTTATGTAACTTCCATAGCATGGTCATATCCATGTAATATACATATATGCTACTAGCTAGTGTCAGCATTTTCATAGCTATGTTTTCATACAATTGAATTATAGGCAATTTCTCGTCTTTACCCCTTCTAGCAACAAATTGCAACAAACATTATGCATATTGCAAGACATTGCTTCAATACATCAAGCTAATATTATGACCTTCTGATTCACACATTGTTCACGCATATGAAGATTAATTACACTTTGCTCACTTACACACATTATAATTTACTTTTAGTGATTTAGTCAAGACAATTCATAAGCTTATTAATGTTTAGTCCACACATGAACTCGTTATGTCAACTTGTCTACACGTGTCATTGATGCCAGTTTTTGCATTGTACACTTTTGCAATACAAGAATATAAAGATTTTTTTTCTGGATTTTAAGGTCAAGGAATTTCAGATCGTCTTGTTCATTTGAAAGGTAAAAAATGGTTTTAGCGTGGATATTGACAATGACCGTGGATATTAGTATGTAGCTGATTATATAGGATCGTGAGCTGCAAACTTTTTAACGAATAGAAAATGCTTTATATTATATAGTTTGAGTCAGTGCGCTTAGTAAGTATTATTACTAGCAAGTATTTTTAAAACTACATTATACAGTTACCTTTTCACTTCTTTGAGAGTCTTAATTTATCAGCAAACTGAATTGAATATATCATCAATACGCATTTATAAGCTGTTTCACTCCACAAAGAAACACGAAGAGTATAGAAACTACAAAAGAAACTCGTTTAGTGTCCTTTAGATACAGTCTTGTTTGTGAGATAGGATTTAGATTTTAGGAGTCATCCCAGGGATTCATGGAGACTGGAAACCTACACACGAAACATGGCAGAGCAAAAGACTGGAGTACTGGAAAGCGTAGGTTTTTGTGTGATTCCTTTTTACTTGTGTTGTGTGTAGCATGAACACGGAATCTCGGAGCTATAGAAAAGCAAGAATTTTGCACTTAGCAACTCTCAGTTCATCTGTGACTTCTGCCTCTCTCGTTTAGCTCTCAATAAAACGTCGCACCAACAACCAGTACATATACACATAATACAAACAATCCTTACACTCTTAAGTTTTATATCTCACATTCTTTTACTTACCCGAATTGCTTTTACCATCACTATCAGACTATCACTATTCACAAGTACCTACAGAATAATGTTTCACCCTTTGTGATTTGGGAAACTCATCACAATCAGGTCCAACCAACACTTCAAGGTGTAATATTAAAGCTGCACTTTCACCAAATTATTTCTCCAAATCTAAATTCATTCATAACGTAACAATCGTTGCAGTATAATAGTACTTTCATTCTAGGTACAACCAGTAATTAAAAAGTAAACTAAATACATACACTACGTAACCATTTCTCTGCATCTACATCTTCATCTACCTATTGAGATGTTTACTGTGTTTTCTCAAGATAATTAAGTACTACCGATAGTTACATAATTATTATAGCTTGCACCACTAAGTGCGAATATTATTAGGTTTACAAATAATTTCTAATTCTTTTTATGTCAGTATTAAAATTTATATTTCAATGACAGTGGAAATTGAATCTAAGTATGGTATATTAATATTATTAGCTTGTTCGATGAAATAAAGATATGAGAAAGGAAATCAATCATTAACTGATCAATTCAAAACTGTAATAATACTTAATAATAGATACTACTGACTGAAACTTAAAATAGATAGTAGGTACAGTTTTAAATTACAGTATTGTATACATTTCATTTCAGATATTGCATAAAATTGTTATTGGGACCACAAAGATTTTAAATTGGAATCTTAACAGGTTGTTAAAAGTAAGAAATCGTTGTGAATTGTAAAAACAGGGAATTGACATTTGCATTGCATTATTGTTACATTAGCTGTGCATTCCAATAATCTTAAACCTTGCAGTTGAAGCAGTGACAAAAAACCTAAACAAAGTTTATCTTTGTACATGCCTGGTGTTAATAATGGAGTATGTAGTATATGCAGAGCGAAATGATAAAAAAGAGGATAAAAAGGAGTGTAATATAAAGAGCTTGTAATTTATAGCTGTGTATGTCTCACGCGCTGTCGGCTCCCGATGTGTATAAATTGTTCTACTAGTTCACCTACTTCCTACAAGTCTCATTTTGCAGAAAGACACCTACAAAATCTCTTATGATCTTTGGTAAGGAAAATATTTTCGTATTTCCTAGCTGCGTGTGTTGAGTATTAAGTAGGTACTAAATGGATAATGAATGTGCATGTGTTTGTGTGTGTAGTTTGCAGTGTGAAGCTTTCTCGTGTTTGTCGTGTAGAGTATATTTTATCTGTGCGTTCAGAATTATTTCTTGTATTGTATGTGTTTGCCCCGATTCATTTTTATAGCTCTATAGAACCTATTGCTGAATAAAAATGAAACTCGGCATAAGTTTTCTTTGCTTTTTTCTTCATTTTATTCGGGAATTTATTTTTAGAATCGTAAACAATTCGTTATAGTAGAATGACATCCAACAGAGGCTATATATATACGTAGGACATAATGAAGCAAAGTAGGTAGTACAAGTGCAAAATACAAGTAGTAAATAAACCTGGCTGAAGGTTTTACTTTTCTCTTCCTTATTCAACTACTTCTTGCAGTTTTGTAAAGAGTTTGCTTATGCCTAGCTTGGTTTCTCAAACTATGACAAAAATATTGTCATGATTATGGCTCCGTCATGTACAGATTCTTGTATATTCTACATTTTAATCCTCATCTTTAAAGAATAGAATGGAAATTTTCAGATGTGTTTCTAGAATTCTTAGTATAAGCATTAAAGCCTTTGAAATCCGCAAACGCGAGTGTACATAAGATTTGCATCTATATACCGTCTTAGATATGTGTGTTGTATATGTATTGTACATGGCTGAAAGAGCGAGATAATTGCAGTCAAAT
>JAQFYB010001404.1:0-32963 GCA_034694085.1 Pogonognathellus longicornis | reverse complement strand
CGAAACAACATTTTTATAACTAACTGTTCCGAAACAACATTTTTATAACTAACTGTTCCGAAACAACATTTTTATAAATAATAACTTCCATCCCTATTTTATTTGACTCTAGAATCTGTTACTGACAGGTAATTTCCAAAAACAATGGAACAATAAGCTCGATTTAATTATTAACTATTAAGATTTAGATTTATATTGTCTTTTTTTATTTAATTTAGTTCTGAATTATCAGCATTACTTACTCCATGCAGACGAACATGAAGTCTCAGTTCTTCAACTGATTTGAACTGATCCTTTTTTGCCGAACAATAGATACACCAAAGCGACTGATTCTCTTGGCTGTGCTCAGTTCTTTTATGTAAGTTTAATTTGCGTCTTGTGCAAAATCCATCACCACAGTAGATGCAGTAGCAGATTTCTTCTCTTTTTGAATTGTGTTGGGATTCAATGTGTCGAGCAAGATTACTGGAATTCGAAAGCGTCAACCCACAGTATTGACACATTATTTTAGATTTGCATACTACTTTTCCTGCTTTGTAATACTTGTCTAGACCATCAGAATCCATTGCATGTTGAGAACGTAAATGTCGACGCAGATTTCCAACAGAAGCAAACGACTTCATACAAGATGCATTTACTGGATTTAATGGACAAGATTTTATTTTAGATCTGCAAGGAAATTCCGACGTTTTCTTCATTTTTGGCATTTCTGTTGTTTACAGCTGGTAAAATATTCGTTCAGGGCAGCAGGCAGCACAGTAACTGGAAAAATTAAAAATTTAATATCAGCATAATACTATAAATTCATTTAGGCCTTTTTGAGATAATAAATAAATAAATAATACTTATCCTTAGATTTTAGTTTATTTTTATTTACGTTCAACATAACAATGAAATGGAAGTTGACTGAAGTTGTAGTTTTGGAGCCCAAATCCAGCCAGTCCAGTTAGTAATCTTGCAACTCTTGTCTCTAATGTTAATATTGTAAAAAACAGCAGCGATAACAGACATTAAATCAACGTTAGAATTAAATTATTGTTAAATGCTAACCGAATAGCAATAAAAATTGATTTATTTACAAGAAGGAAACCTCAATAAGTGAAGAATTGCCTCCAAATTTACGTGCACGTGCAGACTTTTAAGATTCAAGAACTTGCCTTTCCTTCCCACATGGCCACATGCAATGCATAAGCAATTTGATTCCCTCTCGCTTAAAGTCCTACTGAAAAAGATCATTTATCACGCTTCGTAAACTCGTACACGATGAAATGGAGTATAGTTTAATATTTGTTCTTAAAATTATGTTAAAAATGTTAAAATAGGGACTGTAAAATGTCAAGTACCTACACATACCATATTATATAAGATAGATGTGTACGATTATGTGATTAATTGCTTATTGATTTGCATTTAATTATTTATGTTAAAAAATTGGGTTTGATTTGAGACAATTGCTTGCCTCGATTTCAAATACCGTTATAAATATAAAAGTTTATAAAACGTAAACTAAAATGCTAGTTAGAGCTGTTGAGCTGTAGGAATTTAATAGAGGTTACTTTTGATTTTTGAATTTGCATTGATTTATGTATGAGTACATGCATTGTTTGTGTACATCCTTTAGATTTACAACAAGCTTTAATTACAATGACACTTTTAGTTAATTACATCAATTACTTTATTGCTATTTGGTTTAGCTAATTGAATTGTAAGATGTGTTTGTAACTTGTAAGTGCAAATGTAATGTGTATGTATAGCGTATTAGGGTATACTTACTTAGTACGCATAACATATTATATAATATTACGATTCATCTCTTTTTTCAGTCTGATATTCATGATATACCTATAATTTTATTTCATTATTTTTTTAACTCTGTTTACTAAAAACAACATTAAATTAATACTTTTGCGTGCCTTACCTACTATGTATATTTATAAACATGGTGGTTACTAACAAAGTTGAATGAATTGCATTAGATCTGTAGTAGGAATTAGGTATTCAGTGGCATGAATTATGAACTGAGTTGTTGCAACAAGTGAGATTGAGTGAGATATACACATGCAGGTTTAATAGCAGATTACATCTTTGTCTTTGCGTAAATATGATATTCGTGTTTTAGTTTTTATTTAATTCAACTTTATTTGTGCTTAGTTAAACCTTTTGTAGTATATAACAGTAATCTAAATTAATATAATATTGCTGGTTAAGTAAGTACAGTTATTTAATGAGATGTTTAATATTCAGATGTATATGATTTTAGAGGTCACAGCATTCGACAGAAAGGTTGTTTAGAGCCGTGTCATCATTTGCTATCACAAAAAATTAGGATTATTTACTGCAGTGAAAATAAGCATGTTTGCAGTTTGCAACACATTTAAAACAAAATTAATAGTGAAATGATATATACATGAACTTCACTTACTTATTCCTTGAGGTGCTTCCACTTGAGTACGAATACCACATAGATATTCATTAGCTCCACAGATTCTTGGAGTTGTCCACTCTCCCCATCCTGAAACAAAATGTATACATAAACGAATTAAAAATCAACGCATGAATTTATTTTTGTTTTTTTGAAAATGAACATTATAAAAAAGATTGAACTTTACCTTCTCCGTCTCCTTCGATGAAGCCTGTAGTGCTGGAATGACACAGAAGTCTTAAGTTTTGGGCAGCTGTTTCATCAATATTTGCTTGTCCAGCCTCGAGAGCCCTTAGTGTAAATCCAATAGCGTATCCATCACCGTTGCAATTATATTTGGTCTTCCAGTCTCCCCAATTTCCCACAGAGCTTGTAATGGACGTAGCTGTATTAGCACCATCCCCACGTTTACCACAGTAAAATCGAATGCCATTCAAAGCAGTATCATCTGCTTGTGGCCCCAGCCAACCCTGAACTTTCAATTGAAATCCCGTTACATAACGATTTGTTCCCGTTGGACAATGCTGCCAGGCACCCCACGTTCCCCAATTGGTAACGAGTGGGGAAGTTAATATCTGCCGAGCAGAATTAGGAGTTATAAAAAAGGCTACAGCAGCCAAAAATAAAATGTGTTTTGTACTGGACATTTTGGAGGTTTGTCTCGTTGGGTTACAACACAAACTTATTGCAACTCTTGAATGCAATATGGAGTTGGATTTGAAACTTTATTTATAGCCGTATCGCATGCAATTAAGAATATCGGAAATTCCTCAATTAGGAACACCTGTATTGATTTGTTTGATGTTTTAATATTGTTCATATTAGTTTATCAGCAACGATAACATCAATTATAACTCCGCAATACACATATCATGCATTCAATATTTATTAATATTCGTACCTAGGTGTTTTATGTGACTTGCTTTAATCAAATCTAATTACGAAGTTCAGCCAACAGGTTTGATTGATCTTGAATTAAGCATAAATTGAATATTCATGTATCGTCAATTCAAGTTTAACATGTTGTTTAACAGTTTGTTTTGGATTGGGATATTGGGAAACACTTTTTGAATAACATTACCTGTAGTCAAGTGCCTCTGTATAGGTAAATGGCATACTACACATAATGTGCTTATAAATTGTTGAGCTATCGTATGATGCCTATGATATTCATGCAATCAAATAATCAAGATGATTGCCCGTTGAGACAAAGTTGTTGTGTATAGTGTATAGTTTATAGTAACGGAATTGTACATCTAGACATATTTATTTTTCCATTTCCACAGGATTTCAGAGGAATAGGCAGCAGTTCATAAGTATATACAATTACATTAATTAATTTATGGTACTGTATATACATATATCATTACAGATATACAAAATAGTAAAAAATCAATAACATTATTTATTAGCACTTCAACTTTCAACTCAAATCCACTTGATCACTAGTTGCATCAGTCATTCAACGTGCTTGGTTATATTGAATCGTTCCATTTCATTTGAAGGCAAGTCGCAACACTCGATTCTAACATTATTAAGCGAAGTATCGTCTCCAGCTGAAATCGTTAAAAACACGGAAAAAACATTAGTCACTTAGCCTATAAATATCTAAACAACAAGTTTCCAAAAAATGATACGACAAGCTTACTTATGCCTTGGTATTCCTGAATTTGAGTTTGAAGACCGCAAATGTACTGGTGGCTTTGACAAAGTCTTGGAGCAGTCCATTCTCCCCACGATTCTCCATCTCCCTCCATAAAGCCATCGGTGCTTCCTGAGCACAATATTCTCAGGTTGTTTGCCGCAGTTTCATCAACTAATGGAGTATTAGCTTCTTCACTTCTTAGCATGAATCCGATTGCGAAACCGTGACCATTACATACCATTTTGCTTCCCCATTCCCCCCAGCCACCCTCAGAACTTGTAATGTATTTATTCGTGTCTTCACCAATTCCGCCGCAGTAAAATCTAATTGAATTAAGGCACGTGTCGTCCCAAGCTCCACTTCCGTAGTTCCATCGTTCTGTTCTGAGTCTGAAGGCCGTAACATATGTTCCTGGAGAACATCGTTCGAAATCTCCCCACGTGCCCCAATTTGTGACCATGGGAGATGTCAAAACTTTGTCACAAAGACCATAGTCGTTTAAAATTGAAATTATAAATATGGCTGTACAAACTGTATGATGATAAGTAAACTTTGTCATTTTAACAGGGAGTAAATATTGTGTTCCTTGCGTAGGTACTAAACTTGTAATGCTTTGCTAGTTTAGATTAAATTATACAGGTTGTAAATTTTGATTTCGGTTTTATTGGGGTTAGCTTATTTTATTTTATCTGAATCCTTTGTAGATTAAAATCTTTAAAAGAATCAAGAGTTGAAGTTCAGACTGATATGAAATGAGCATCTAAGCTTCGGAATCCACCCGTTTTAATCTGATGTTCAGTTCATTCTTTATCCATACAAACAACAAATATTATGGTGTTGCGCATTTATTAGAATATTTTAAACTTTCACAAACACCTATGCAAACTATGCATACACTACTGTACAGTGTACGTGCTGAATCGGATAATTGTGTACGATAGTAATGAAGAATTACCTTTGAACGTACAAAGCAAAGAATTATTAATATACTCTAGAATCATGAACTTCACCTTCAGTCTTAATTCTAGGTCAAAAAATGGTGTTACATCTGCTCTTTTCTTTTCATTGTCAAAGTATTCTCTACATATATGCATGCAACATTTGTCAACAAACACTCAAATAGTGTGAAATTATATAAAACTGTTGTATTTTAGCTATTTTCAGGATGCTATTAAGTATATAGAGTATGAACAATTCTTAAAAGCATATTGATTTCATAGAAGTATTTATCCCAACTATTAGCCATACGCAAATACTTAAGCATAACATATAAAAGCATTATCATAAAAATTGTAGATAATTAACCAACTGCAATGGTAGGTATGCTATATATTTCGGTACCTACTATATCTAATCGTAAAATCTGTGTACAAACTCTTTCAAATATTCACTTGATACTCATTCATCTGCACAAATTGTTAAATATTGAGATGTGACATTTTGTACACAACGATATACTTTGGTTGGAATGAAATAATTGTCAATTTTCAACAAATTCTTTCTTTTCCAGTAGTAAGTAATAGCTTTCCAATAATCCGATTAATTATTTGTTAGCAAAAGTAAATCCATCCACTATCAAAGCAATTGCAATTGAATACTTCAGAGAAAAATAGTTATTCAAACATTTCGATAGACGAGATAAAGACTTTTTTAACTGTGCACATAGAGATTAATAAATTGTTAACGACAGTGGCGTATTTAGGGGGCTGAAGTCCCCCTAAATATCAATTTTTTAATTATATACTAAATAACATTATTATTTATCTCCCCCAAAATGCCCTTAAACAGACCATTTTTGTGCCCTCAAATGTGTGACCTGCGTGCGCCCCTAGTTAATCAGAAAAGTTTTTCTACTCAAATCGTGTACACTTTTGTGATATTGAAACAACTTTTTGAGTTATACTCAATCGATTACACATTGATAAAGCTTTGAATACCATGGTTCAATTTATTTCTCGAGTTCTTGCCTACCTGTATAGATTCTCATCACACACCTAACTAAAACTAACTTTTCTACCAGAGATTATAGAGAAGAAACGAAAAACGATTTACCATTATTCTATACTTTTCTACTGGATAATACATATAGGATATAGGTGCTAGAATATTATGATACAAGAAAAAGAATTCGGATTACTACTATAATATTAGGGATTGTGCACTACAAAATGTTAGTTGGGTAACTGTGGCCAGTGCCATAAAAGTATTGTAATCTGTTATATACAAGCTTAAATGAACTAATCAAATAAAGCTTCATTTTAACTTGGAAGTATACAATCCATTCTATTACAAAAATGAATAGGCAAAAGCAATACAGTTTGAAAAACTGCATTGTAATTTTAGCAAAGGCATTCTTTCGCAATGATTCGATAATTTCTTCATCCGTTGTCAGTTTACTCTCGATGGGGACAATCGTTGCATTGTTGGTAATTCGAAAATGATGAAAATCATCTACAATTTTATTAAGCATACTATCATGCCAGTATTTTCGACATCCTGATTCGACGAAAGAAGAAATTCTTTTGTTAATTTCGTGTATATGAGGAAAATCTTTGACAAAGGCTAAACTTTCGTACAAAGATGAAAGCTCCGATGGTTGAATCACGATTCTACTTTGTTCGGAGGGCGACAGTGTAGGAATAATAAGGTTCAGTAAGCTTTCGTAACTGATGCAAACAAATCGATTTTGTTCTAGAGCTGCCCTGACGCAATCATAGGGATCATCAAATCTTTGCACTTGTTCCGATTTGAGTAAAGAATAATGTATGTGTCCGAAATTTTCCTCAAATTGTTCAACTGAAGTGATCAGTTGATCAAATGAAATTGAATTCTTGATCAGCACACCTCCTTTCCATGTTCTACTTGGTTTAGTTGCAAACTCGGATGAAAAGATCTTTAAGGACAAATGTTCTGGGTTTAATCGAGGCATCATTATTCTTTGTGTCAAAATAATTCTATAAATGTTGGCAGTAATAATATTTAAGCTACACCAAGCTATTAAAATTATTCGAGTACACATTTTTAATCTGCTATATTTTGTACGATAAAATTGCATGCAAACAGTGCGAGCAATCAAAAATAGCCAATTTTCGAAACTGGACCTGAAACAAAATCACAGGAAAAACCACATAATATAGGTATAGGATTTAAAGTAGAATCATGTCTATTCAAACAATTAATGTATGTAAAATATTCATCACATTCTTACAGTCTTGAATCCTTCTGGCCATTGATATCCTTCTTTTCCACAAATGTCAGCAATAGGGCAATGAAGATTATAATGAGATATAGTGTGAACATAGTCTGATCATTTCCAATGTTATAAATGTACTTTTTTGTTGGCAAAGTTTGTTTACTTGTTAGGAACGCAATTCTTTGTTCTTCGTAAGATTGGGACATTTCAATCCTTTGCAATTCACTGGATTCTAAAGGTCGAAAAGAAATGCCAACTGCGAATTTCTTTTCTTCCAGCATCGGGATGTATCCATTGAATGCATTAGCCACAGCAGCCATTTTTGAAATTGAGTGTTCATTGTATTGAGAATTATCTATGGTAAAATTCATCCCATACAAAATTACAGCAAGCATTTGTGAATCCGGGTGAAAATGTACTACTCGTGATAAAGTTGTTTGCAATTTAGTTGGAATGATGGATCCGTAATTCTGCTCGATGAGCGAAATCTTCGTATGATGCAAATTCTTTGAGAAATCGCTAAATAATTTTCCTTTATCAGAGTATAGAATCAGTTTTTGCTTTTCTAATTTGAAAACACCTGTAATTTGCAGTTTCTTTGGACAATGGACGCAATAAGAATATAGCCGTATGATTTCATGATAAGTAATTGTTTCAACAAGTTCAATTTTGTCTTTGAAAAGGAGACGTTCTTCGTGCTGTAGGATCCGCGGTCTTCTAACTGTGCCATTTTGTTGATTCCATAATGAATTGAAGAAAATGTACTTTCCTCGGTTTACAGATCCTGGTCTCATGAGTTTCTTTATGAAATTAACTATTTCTCTTACAGAAAAATCTACCATCTCTTTCTCTTCTTTTACATAGGTATTAGTATTAGGCATTGCCGTTTCAATAAAAAACAAGTAACAATTTGATTTAAATAACCTTGTATGAAGACTAGATGGACTAATGTCACTCTGAATATTGAAATTCAACATAGGACGATAGGAGGAAAATCCCAAACTCATTTTAAGCCTTCTAAATATGGTATTAGTAGATTGATATTGTTGTGATTCCAAGTAAACGATTTGACAGTTTTCATTTTCTCTGTGATTCGAAATTTCATGTAGCAATTTCATCCGTTCTACTTGAAATGAACTCTCAATGTTTTTGTACTTTTCAGCAAATATCAATGTGGAAAGCAAAATCACAAAAGTGAACACATACTTTGTACGGAATAATCTGGCCATCATTTGTAATAGGTAACTCAACTGTGTATGAAATAGTGATATTTGTCTGTCTGTATTTTATAATTGCAATTTAATTTTCATGTACCAACTTTGCAGACTTGTACAGGTATAATAAATCTTCAGAAATACAAAACCTCAAAATTAGCAAAAAAGCTGTACATACAGTAATTTAAATTAGTTTACTTTGTTCACTGAATACTAAAATTAGCCAGGTATTTGTTTCATGTTATAGTTATGTAGGTATGAGGGTTCGGTATTTAAATAGCCTTTTATTTGTATTAGCTTACACGCAATAATATGCCAAAAAAGTTCTGTTGAAGTTTTTATGCCATCTATAGTACACGAATGTATCGCAAAAACAATCATCCAGTCCAAACATTGCCAATTTGCTAAAGGTTAATAGAAAAAAGCTGTTTTAACTCATCATAAGTAACGCGGAGCCATAAATGATAAGTAGTATTTAGTGTACCTATATATACACCTAATATAGACCGACATTTTTAATGCTACCACATATAAAAGAATTATACATTAATTATACACTTAGTTTTTCAAAGTTATAATATGGCAAAAGCACTCAATTTAAAACTTGTTTTGTATACGTAAACGTTTCCAAAAATGATTATATTGATTGTATATTGTATATTTAATATTAATTTGTTTTTCCAGATTAAATTAGAATACGCTAACTATTCAAACTATACACATTCACAAGAGTTAGAAATAGGCTCAAACCATGGTCACTATGAAGTGCAATATGCATGGAATCTGCCAAAACAGATATTTTGCCTTTGTTAAGGCGATTCCTTGAGATCATTCATTTCCTTCTCATGAAAAAAATAAATATGAGATCCTTCAGATGCAAGCTGTATTTATCTGTCCATTGTAAGTGCAATGGCGCAATTAATTCGGAAATATTCCGAAGTCGTAATGTACGTTATGTGCTGAATGAAGGGTACACAGTTGTATAGCGAATTATTTTTCGATTTTATTAATCAACAGATTTTTTGTTGTTTCATGTAACAAATGGTTTATAATAACATCATTTACAATAGGTATGTGTAATATTCAAAGTATAAACTAGATGATCCTATTAATGGTGTAAATATCAAAAGCCCAGTAGTCCAAAACCAAAATAGTAGAAAAGTGTATGACGGCAAGGAAACATATAAGACACCATGTAACCACAATAAATGGCTTGGATGCGCAGTCAAATCGTTTTTCACATATGTATGCCTCTTATTTCCTGGCAGGTGGGAGGATTGGTCCGCTAAGGGGTCTAAAATTGAAAAAAATAATGAATTAATGAAATTAATAAAAATGATTAAAATATTATACAAATAAAGACTCAAGCGAGACTTACTTGTATGGTTTCTGGTTGGGGAAGTGAACAGTTTGTTTCTCGACTGGCTCATATTGCAAGTTGACTGATGGTGTTCCGGATTGGGGCTTGGCAACATCGACTTCGGCATCGTAAGTTTGTTCTGGCTTCTTGAGCAAGACATTGATCTTGGTTCCTTGTCCAGGGGTGGTCTTGAATCCAGCCTTGATAAGCTCGTCGATTTTGTAGTTGGGAACTTCGATATCCAAAATTTGTTGCTTGCCTCCATCGTTCTGGAGCCAGAGGATGTGTTCAGATCGGAGAGTGATGGTATCCTTGTCGACACCTTCGCAAACAAATTTGAAGTTTCCTGGTGAAGTTTCTTGTTGCTTGCATTCAACCATAAGGGGACCTCCAGCTGAACCTCCAGATCCACCTCCTGAAGAACTTGATCCACCTCCTGAAGAACTTCCACCACTGTTTCCACCATAAGAACCTCCAGCAGGGGCAGCAGGTGCGCCTCCTGCAGGTGCACCTCCAGCAGCTGGGCCTCCAGCACCACCACCATAGTTAGATCCTCCAGTAGGTGCTGCTCCTCCGGCGGGGACAGGGGCGGGAGCCGGAGCTCCTGAAGATGCTGCGGCACCAGAACTTGGAGCTCCATAAGCTGCACCACCACCATACTGCGGTTTTCCATAAACAGCAACAAAGCTGCAAACCAGGAGGGATGCGACCTGTACAAAAATATGAAATAAACTCCAGGATTAATATGTGAAATCGGTGAAAACCTCGAGATTAAAAATTTGAGTTAAAGTGGACAATGTATATAAGAGGATGATATTTTACCACGAATGACTTCATGTTTGAATGGATATTTTTTCCTTTAGGAATTGGAATTTACTAAAATCTTTTTGATTTTTCAGTTAGTTGTAACTGTGAGAGATAGAATAGGAGATGAGAGACTGATGCCATTTGGAGCGGAGCCTTCGGTATATAAAGGTCCGGTGGAAACCGTCATCAACACTGCGCTATTCCAATATTTGCATTCACCATTGCAAAATTACGAATTAATGAATTATGAATAAGAGAGTTATAATTAGACTGCGTATTGTGTCTGTTCGGATTGTTCGAATGCACTGCACACTCTAATTGATGCAGTGTACATAACTAATAATAGCTAAATTATGCAAATGTGCAAAAGAAAGAGGCATTTCTCAACTTTGCAGTGATGTATGAGTGAAATTAAGTCGCGGTGAAGGGTTCTTGCGTTACTGACTGCCGAGGTCGGAAACTATTTAACAACTTGCTTAAATATTTTGTGCCTGATTGAATAAGAATAATTACTCTCACATACTGAAACTGAAAATATCAACATTGAGAAAATCCCTGTCCCTAGGTCTTTGGGTCATTCTTCTTAATACATGTCTACGTTTAGTATGTCTACGACACAATAATATCTATCTAGACAAGTACCTTGTCACTTGTACTTGTAGCAGCTACTATTACATTACAACATGGTATACAGCAATACAATTTGTATGCTAGTATGTATGTACAAGATGATTTGAATTATGAATGCAGATGCATTTAGTATGTGCATAATTACCTACGTAGCTTCATTTACTGATGCTAAATGGATGGGTAGAGAAGAAGGTATGTTTATTGTTAATAATAAAAAATAAACATTAGTTTGTAGTTACAAACTAAATGAAGTGATAACTCTCACTCTCATTTCCACTATGCTAGTAGGTATGTAGATGAGGTATGTATAATGTATAAGATATGTATAATGTTCTGTTTCTGTCCTCGAAATTTTACTCCAGATTCATTACCTACTCCAAATTTCACAAGAATCTTTCTAAGTTCATTAGTTGTATTATCTGTAACATTTTACCTTTCGGCAATTGTTACATATTACATGAGATATATTTCTTAACGGATAGGGACATCAAATTATCAGGCACTGGGTCAACGGATTGTAATGAACTAGTAATATATTGTAGCAAAGTTGTGCAACTAACACTACAGTACATGCTGTACCTAACTTAGCGAGTAGTAGGACACAGTATGTATTAATTAGCATTTTTCTTCGTAAAACGTTTCTTCACTATCTTCACATATAAATGTTACTTTTTAATTTTAAGCGATGAACATTGATTGACACAGGTATACAAAGTCTTCTTAGTATCATATTGTATGGATACACATACAGCGTTCATGCTTCATAGTACAGAAGTCATAATAAATTGACTTAAGTTGGCAACGAACGAAAGTCAGGTAATTGGAGTATAAACATATTACAAGCCTCTTGACGTGTTTGTTTACTCTGGTTGCAGTGCTTCACTGTTTTAAGCGACCTTCTGCCTCAATTCTAGATATTTTGAAGTAAAAATACTTGGAGTGATTTTTCAGAATCGTAATGTTGTTACTTGCATCTGCCTCCCGGTGCTTTACTAGATTTATCTCTGTTCTGTAAGCTTAGAACAGAATTTATGGCAAACCATATACCGAAATCCACTAAGCCAGCTTTATATTTTATCTGAACATAGGTAACCTATGTCTGTACAAACAGACTACAAATATGAAACTTACAAATTGCATTACATATCTGTAGAAGCAGCCTCAGTAATCTTACGGCATTTATTAATGGTTAATTTATGTAGTGAGATTTTGATGTATATGTTTTGGTGTACACAGACAGACGGACGAAATAATAAAGACGGAAAACAGGGAATCGGCATCTTCTATTTTCAAACAACTTTTTTATTCGCTCTATTTACACGTTGCTTTAATGGAGTTGAAACCGTTTTTCCACCACTGGTTTATCATAAATCTTACAAAAAATCTAAACCCTGTCATACAGCCTTTTCAGATGTTTTTCGAACCAAAGAATTTCCAATATTGTACAGATGCAAAAAATGCTACAAGCAGTCATGCAAGGAGTGATAGTGGTTGTAGTTAAGTTGTGTTTAAAACACGATGCAGTGTGCATGGATTCCCTTAAGCTAAAAATGTTCCTGATTAGTTGACTGTTCTTGTATTAGAACTTATCATGTCGTCATCAAGCAATTCGTCTCAAGTTACATTCACAGCATATGACACAATAATCGGACATTGTATTTCAAACGCTTCGCCTGAATCATGGTAAATATCACAGTAAACGTTCTTTAGAAGATTTATTAAGTTAAAGGGATATTATTTTTATCTCATTCAGTATAATTTTAACTACATTGTATTTCACTGTTGGACCCATTTTAGTGTATTAATTGTGTCCCTTGTGATTATCGTCGTGCTGTTTCTCTGCTTCCTTTTTGCATGCTACGGAATCAGTAAAGGACCAGGTATGTTGTATGTGTTTCATGCAAATTATTACATCGTTATACATCACTTAGGTTATAATCACAATAACTACCAAACACGTTAGGTAGTTATTATAAAATTGACAATGGAAATATTGGAATTCTCACTAACCTACCTATATAACTATAATACCGTAATTTACGATATACAAACCCTGGGGTTCTATGATTTAATAGATATATATAGGTCAATTTTACAACCCCCAATGGGGTTGTATTGTAAATTGACCATGGGTTGGTATTCCGTAAATTACGGTATATGATTCCTACTGACTTGTGTAAAAACTGTGTGTTAAAGACTATTTTTAATAAACTCTACCAACTTTTCTTAATGATTGAGCCCAATTAGAAACCCAAAAATTGTGATGTTTACAAATATTTACATTTAGTAATAAAATATATACCTATAATAAAAATATACCTCTATATTTAATATACATGGAAATCTGAGAAAACTTTGATTTTGAATTGCAGATCCCATCACATTTTACGACACAGTATTAACTCTTACTCAACCGATCGTAACAGTGAACGAAGAAGGAGAGTTTGTCGTGAGACCTTATACTTCATCTACTATCAATGTAAATGAGCTGCAATCAGAGGACCCATGCATAAATAAATAAAATTTCTTTCAAGTTCATTATGTTATTTATTTGTGCGATCTTAATTAAGCTTATAATGCCTATGCAAAAACAATAATATTCCCTGCTCAGTTATGCAGGACTGAATTTTAATTCTACAGTTTATTTAAAGATAGTCACTTAAATTCATATTTTGTATATTAGGTTTCAATTTATTAAAGTTTAAACTGTTGTATACTCTTATTCAGTGAATAATAATATGATTTAATGAAACACAATAATTAATTACTATGTATTACGTAGGTAGGTAGTTAGGTAAGTACTAGTAATAATTGTACCCAGGATAATAATTTCCATAATATCCACCGTAGTTATTGTTGTCAGGATATCCATAACGGAATCGTCCATGTCCATAATATCCTCCATAGCCTCCCCAAAAACGATCACCTCTTTTGGAATCTCCTTGTTCAATACTTATATCTTCCAAATTGACTGGAAAGGGAGAATCATTCTCACCTCTTGAGGTTCTGACATTTGTTGATGTAACAACAGCCACAGAGAAGAGGAACATAAAAATAATCTAGAGAGGAACAAGAGAGTTTGAGAATAATTTCTACTACAAGTTGATTATATAGGTTTATTATATTAATTATTACATTATTATATGTAATGGTAACAGAGACATTTAAAAATAACTTACGACAGTATTCATTATTATGTTAACCTGAATCTGAAAATCTTAAGGAAATTTTCTATGTGAAGACGAGTTACCATTCAATCAAGAGGTCGGACTTTATATAGAAACTTTTGCTACTTTCCGCACAATTTTAGTATGTATTGAAAACCAGCATGGCATTGATGCAATAATATATATTCTGTAAAATCATGTTGTATAATAAATCAAATGTATTAATGTCATCTCATCACTTATCACTAGATTTATCAAACCATACTCCAACTTACAATTAGTCAATGTAATTAGTAATCTTAAGTAATTTACCAAATTGCAAGGAATGAGATTAAAAGAATATTGTATTAGATAATTGCATATGACTTAAGGAAGATTCAATGTTATACAATCCATTTAGTACATACATTGCTACAAATAGCAATGTTCGTGTTTACCCATTCCAATAGGTACATTGGGTTGAGTATAGAAGAGCAATAATAATTATGTCATAACATAACTCGCAATGTACATTATGGTAAATAATAATAAAGTGAAATTATTGCATTAAAATTGTTGTAGAAATATTTCATGTCTGAGAAACAAAGGTGATTGCACATCAGACTGTTCAGTAAGAAATGTTTTGTGTTTTTGTGTCGATTCGATTAGTTTGATGAACCAAATATTAAATCATCTTCTGCAGAAGCCGCCGTTTTTATGTTTGTAGTAACTAATCAAAGGATAAGTTAAATAATATAGTATATTGAAACCTGCTATTGCTATCGCAAATTTGTTTACTCTAAACCAAAAAATATTCATTTAGGTTCATGGTTTATAATTTTATGCAGTATAATTGTCGGATCGGCAAGTACTATTTCATGGACATGGTTGAAATCAAGAATTTTAGCTTAAAAACAATTTGAGCTGTATTGACATGTTATTTTTTATTTTCATTTTGTTTACATTGTTATCTTGTTAAAATTAGCTGCGTCCGATTTGGTTGCTTTTTCTAACGTCCCCATCCCCACCCCCATCCACCATATCCACCATAGTATCTGTAAAATGCATTAGTTAATAAATTACATTTATAAGTCAAACGAAAAATCCATGTCAAGTAAATATGAGAACTTACGGGTAGCTATAACCTCCCCAACCATAACCTATACAAAATGCGACAAAAATAATTTTATGACATTGAAAATACAATACATATACAAAATATACAATAATAATTAAACATTTTGCAAAATATAATTACCACCATATCCGCCATAGCCTAGAATCATACAAAAAAGTTATATGAAATGACAAACTCATAATAAAATATTAATAACCATATCTTAGATTTAAAATAATCCTTACCTCCTCCCCAACCTCCCCAACCTAAAAAATTAAAAATGAAATTATTTTATAATCTCTGTCTGTTACACATAAGAAATTGATTAATGGATTAAACTTTAAGCTTGTGGTTTAACTTACCCCATTTTCCTTGTCTAGCTGAATTTGGGGCAGCAGCATGCTCTCCTTCAGCACCAGAATGAGGGATGGCACAGGCCATTCCAACCACCAACAAAATTGTCAATAACTAAAAAAAATGCAGTTTAGATTAAATTCTCATAAATGAAAAAAATAGAAAAATTTCGGTAATTTACCTGAAGATATTTCATCTTGGTTTTAAAGTATGATTTTGGAACACTTCAAATGGAAATACTTGATCTAATGATGCTTTCTGAAAATTGAGGAGTTCTTTATATACAAATACATAAATGAGCAGTTTTCATGCGGGCGTTTGTTATTTACACTTTCTCAGATATCCTTAATGATGTTTTGTATTACGTAGTACACAGACATGATGACATATGAACAGTATGATATATAAGTTTTATATAAGCAAGCGTTAAGTAATAATTGTAATAAAAATATCAATTGTACAGGTAGTTTAAGATAAAATACTGTGTACATGCAGGCAGAGCAGACTATATTAATTAACCACGCATTCTCGCAAAATATTACATTAAGCATCACATTAAAGTGCATACAATTTAATAATTACCTAGGTAAGTGTATGTAATGTACCTAATTATTATTAATTGATAAGAATATGAAACTTTCACTCATTCACGCAAATATTTGACATTGACACTTGACTAATAACAGCATGACTTGGATGCACGCATGAACTCTTGTTGTTAAATGAAATAGTACTGCATAAGTAAAGTTTAAGATTAGGTACATATAATAATAATCTTGTAATGAAGCCATATGCACATTAACCATTTTTGTCTACATTTTACAATTCAGTTTAATTATGCCATCTTGAAAACCATAATATTTCAACGCTATTAGTAGCGGTATTAGTTATTCGTAATTCGTAAAGGTATTTTTTTTAATAGTAGTATCTACTGAGATTTTTTTCAAATTTCCCTTAGGTCCTTCCCTATTACTAATTTTACCAATATGTTTACACACTTTTATGCTAATCCCTTATCAATGCATTTAGTAATTTGTTTATATTTCTCTTACTATTTTGATTTGTTATAAATATGATTCATGGAATATGTATTTAACCATTATTAGGGTTCAGTTTCAACTGCATAACACGAACGATTATAGAAAAAAACGATTTTTATTCTTTGAACGATTATTATCGGCATAATTCGCCAATCATTCATATAATAATCACTTTGTTTGTGTATTACACACTCATCTCATCAAAATGCAAAGTTACTACTCTACTTCTGTTTTTAGCATTCAATTAAATATCTTCAATGAATATACACGCTAGTATTAGCAATTTTTCTTACACTTTTTTCAAGTACAAGCAGGTACCCAGAAAAAATTGGTTTCCTGAAGACGTCATGCTAATTACCATCATCATTAAAACTTAATTATTATTAACATATGTTAAGGAATCATATTATACTGAAATTACATTTTTATCTGCTACCTATAGTCTTTTAGTAATGCTTTTCTTATAAGTTATGTTAGGTTGGTTTTCCTTCAACTGAACTGGGTAACGCACTTTTGTATATTATTGTGCACATAAAAATACACAGCCCCTCAATCTCTGGCTTTGGTTGGTTGGACTTGGAATACTTAACAAGCTCAATACCCGAGTCCCACATCCCACACACACACAATGACACAAGTCATTGTCATTAAATAGGTATTATGTTCATTTAGTCGTTACAATGACTTTCTGCCTTGTTTTTGCATCGGTGTGATATTGATATAAAGGCAAAGATACAAATATTGTATCTGCAAACTAAATTAATATGTCATCTCATGTTATAATGATCTAGGGTAGTTAAGTTGTAATTAGTTGAGTCATGTACTGACAATTAGTATTTGTTTGCTGTTATGATGCAATTGTCGACAATACTTAGATTAGTTACACATAACATTACTTGAATTAGTGAAAATTCACATGAAGGTAGTAAATTATACTTATGATAATAATATGTATACCTAACCTACTACCTATAGCGTTTGCTTGCGTACATTTGGAACATGGTTTTACACGTTTTCCATTAGTTATTTTCTATAAAATATTTATACCTACCTAGCTGGATATTAAGGTAAATTGACTGTTGTTGAGGTAGTATGTTATGGGATTAAATATCTGCAATAATTACTAATTAGTAATTAATGATTAAACTTCTGATTACTCGTATCACTATATCACTTATAAAGGAAACCAATCAGTCGGCAAAATTTTGTAGACCACTTCCTTATTTATCTCTCCAGGAACAATATGCCCTCATAATATAAGTTGCAAAACGACAAGAATATTCTATGATAAATAATATGATATATCTATATGATATAGCTTCAACTTGAACATCCCAATTGATTCATTAAAATGATTTCTGATTATCGGACGCTGTAGCTGAATTTCATATAAAAGGGGACAAATATCTCAGATGCAATGTACACCCGCAATTATTCATCTCACAAATATCAGAAAAGGACATTAGTTTCACAAAATGAAATTCTTTCAGGTTAACTAATCACACCATATTATTAATTGACTACACACCCGGCGTTTCTATTTCTTGTAACCGTTTGTCCTAATTTGTTTAGTTGGCTGTCATTCTTACTGTGATCGCTGTTGCGGTTGCACTTCCTATTGTTGAAGATAATAGCAACGGAAATGCCGCTGCTCCAGCTGAACGTGAGGTCAGAGCCGAGGATAAAAAAGGACAATCCGGTGAACCGAAAACAGGAGAGGCAAAAGAAGGAGAATCGAAAGATGAAAAATCCAAAGCTGACAGGGAATCAAAATTCTTAGGATTAGGAATTGGGCTTGGATTTGGTGGTTTTGGTGGGTATGGGTATGGCGGTGGGTATGGAGGATATGGAGGATATGGAGGATATGGAGGATATGGAGGATATCCATACTGGGGTTAAGTAAAAAAACTTTAGAACCACCTTTGTAGTGTGTGGCAAAATGTGAATGTATTATTTATTTGGCATGAAACAATAAAACATTAATACACATTTCTAACAATTATTAATGTTATGTCATGATTTCTTTACATTGATAGGGATATGAAAATACACAGATTTAAAGCAAAATAAAGATTTACTTTACAAAGTTTTATAGCAGATTCGTGAGTAAATAGATTTATCGGGATAGTTTAGAAACCAATGTCTTGTTTACAAGTTACCACACAGTCACAATTCATTCAATTCAATTTTACACAATATATTTATCTTATTACTCGTGACATATCACTTAGTTGTTGATCGAGCAATGCAATTACGGGCAGAACAGAACATGCGATATAACAACTTTTCATTAAATACATGTTGATTTGTCAGATTGCCTGTGGACCGATAGATTTATTTCTTTGGATACTGGTAAAATCCTTCTCCAGATTTAGCACCAAATTTCCCTTCTTTTACCAACCTTTTAAGGGTTTCGGGCACTTTAAATTGTGGATCGTTTGGAAACTTTTTCTCCCAACCTAGAATAAAAAATCGGATTATGTTTTAGATACTCATATCTGTATGAACGCACACAGGTAGCTAAAGCAAATGCTAATAGCAAACGTTCGACTATCAAAGTCGGGCTAATAATACACAAACCGTAACAGTCAATATTAAATAATCACTAATATAGTAAATATATTAGTGTAAGTATTTGTGTTCTTGATAAAATCATTTAAATGTGAAATACGAATATAAACAAATAAGAAATTATGATATTAATGTTTCTTACCTTCAACGATAAACAAACAGACATCAAGTCCAACGTAATCTGCAAGCTCAAACGGGCCCATTGGGTAACCCGCCCCTAATTTCATGGCTGTATCAATGTCCCTGGACGTAGCATCCCCTTTTAGAATAAAAATAAACAAAAAAACAATGCAAAATCTGTTCAAGGCATATGATAAGCATAGGTACAATATTGTATGAGAAATAAATTGAAATACCTCTTTCAAGCATATAAACAGCTTGCATCATATATGGAACTAATAGTCTGTTGACTATGAATCCAGGAGTATCTTTACAAGTAACTGTAACTTTGCCTAAGCTTTGTCCCCATTTCATTAGTGTATCGTAGGTCTCCTTCGATGTTTCATTAGTGCTGATAACTTCTAACAATTTCATCATTGGCACTGGATTAAAAAAATGCAATCCTGCAAACTTGTCTTTTCGAGTTGAATTCACAGCGATTTCTCCAATTGGAATAGATGATGTATTTGATGCTAGAATAGTTGATAGAGGTACGAGCTGTAAAAAATCAAATAAGTCATTTAAATCATAACGAATGATTAGGCTATTAGGTTTTACTCAAAAAACTTTTGATAAATTATGGTCAGCAAAGTAAAAAAATATCTTACTTCCTCAATGTTTTTGAAAAGCTTCTGCTTTACTGCCAAGTTTTCGACAATTGCTTCAACAACCAAATCAGAAGTTTTCACAGACGATAGGTCTGTTGTAAACTGAATTTTACCTAACACGGATTTGCTATAGTCGGCAGCTTTTGAGGGATCATCCTGCAATATAAAATAAGAAATGAGTTATAATTTTGGCCAACATAATCATAAATGTTGTTCACATAATTGCCAAGAATCCACCTAATTAAAATAGTCAATGTTTCTCACCTTGAATTTGCTCTTAGACATCCTTTCCAAACTTTTGGCGATAATAGCCTTAGATTTGGTTAGAGCCTGCTCATTTACATCGATAACATTTACTGAATTTCCGGATGCTGCCGCAACCTAAAATGTTTGGTCAACATAGAACATACTGAATTATCAAGTCAATAATTTATAGACAATATTATATGTTTAATATTTAAAAAATGGGCATTCTAAATGCAAAATAAATTGATTTCAACACTTTTGACTTTAGCACACACCTGAGCAATACCGCTACCCATAAGTCCAGATCCAACTACGGTTACATTAGAAATACATCTTACGGGCAAATAAACTCCACCGGAAACAACTACACTTTTAGCTAAATGTGCAAGCATCATTTTGTTCGATTTGAACGAAAAATCTGTCAAAAACTTGGATTATTCCTTTCGCAACTTCGGACACTTCGGGAGATCTTGGTTACAAAACTTGGAGTTTGGACTCTTGACTTTGAAGTGCATGCAATTTGAATTAACATTATAAAATCCAAGGATGAAGGAATGCTGTTCGAGCTTCTCTGTTTGGAATAGAGAATCTCTTCGACAAAAAGTATTCAGCTGATTCAATTCAACATTCATATGGATTGACTGATATGATTCAAGGCTATGATGCTAATAATATCATATTTAATTGCTGACAAAATATGCCATTCTTCCTTGTTTTCATGAAATTTACAATGAAATGTGAACGTACACACGACTCATTCAGATTAGCGATGTTTTGCAAAAAGAGACAAAATCTGTAAAGTCTACGACAATTTCTTTTTCTAGATTGGCATTCACATAGGTGTATATAAAAAGTACTTTATAACTTCATTGGAAATGATCAGTTTAGTTGTTCTATGTATAAACATCCAGATTCTCATACTCATCATGGTTAACAATATTAACATAGGTACATAATGAATAAAATAAAGTACAAAGACTACATTATACAGATACATTATACTTTTATACTTTTGCTGAGTGAGCAGATATAATAAAGTTTATGTTAGGAATTCAATGTAAATTCATTGACGTCAAAAATTAAGTACAAAATGCACGGGTGACATTCTGACACGTATAGCATGTACTATCTACTAAATATATATTATATAGGTATCCCTTTAGTAATAATGTCTTAACAACTTTTCCTAATTGAAATCATATATATTATACGAATAATAGCGATTGTTTCATTCATTTTTATACATAAAGGGTACACTGAACTTTAGTCAACAATTGAAAATTAGTTTGTGCTGCATATGTATAGTTATATACATAGTTAAAGATTAATGGACAATATTTAAAAAGTATTCATTTATACAATGCTTTCGCACTATTCGTTCTTACATATTGCTAAACTAAGTATGTATTAGTAAGTATAAGTAGGTGCGATACTAGCAAATCAGCAACACCCGTGGAAGCTACCATGGATTCCCGAAATAAGATTCAAAAGCAAAAAAGACGGGAGAGGGAGTGTAAACGTTCTGTACGGGTGTATTTTATATACTTCTCTTTCACATAAATTTTTGGCATTCCAATCGAAACATACAATGATTGCATGATTTTTTGGGGAAATACTAGAGTCAATTCATTGGTGTAAAATTTCGATCTGAAATTCGGGGTCTTATTGAAGGAACGGAAACTGAGGTACACTCAGTTGACACTTCGGACACATGGCTTACAGTTTTAAAAAACATTGGTGTGAGTATGTTTACTTTACTAACAATATTATTACATACAAACTAATTACGAGTCCAATATTGCAAATTCTAAGTTTTTCCTTGAAAACGTATATTACTAACCTATCAGATAAAATTTGATGAACACAATCATATTCTGAAGGAAAATCAAAAAGTTTTTGATGTTCAGTCTCCAATTAAAGTAAGAGCTACCAATATTTACTTAAATAGCAATTTGTTAAAATATATGCAATTTCATGCATAGAATAAGTATGCATACCCACACTTTATAATACATTTAAATAGATTCATTGTAACATAGTGGGCAGTAAAATTAAAAAAATTATTTCTATGTACGTATCAGCAATTTTACAGTGTGTACAATAAGGAAGGGCCATACCATACAATGACAATAACTAGGAATTACATGATGTGCAATGGCTATCCACCAGAAAAATCGAAATTGATATTTAAAATTTTTGGTCGCACTCTATTGAAAAAACGGAAAAACGAAATCTCCATCAAGCACAAAAAAGTCCCAAAACCAAATATTTGTTATAAGAATTTGAATGCTACTACTATCTGTACTAAGGACATTAAAGAAGCAGGTTTAAAAAATTCTTCGGCTAATGCTAAAGATGAAGAACGTTTACAAGTCTCTTCCATAGATCTGAAAGATGAAGAAGTTTGTGCACAAAATTCTTCTACTGATGCTCTAAAGCCCAATAATATTTTAGATCCTAATTTAAAAGGCCCGATCAGTGATGACGATATGAAAAAACGCATTGTGGACCATATCTTTGAAAAGTGCTCCAATGATCATGTATACTAACCTTTTTATATTTCATTCATTCCATCTATATTCTATCATTGTTCATAAAAGCTACTTCAATATAAGCAATTTTGCATGATTTTGCACGAACGATAATATGGAAAAATTATTTTACAGTTGCTGAAAATCCGCCAAGAACTGGAAACGTTAAAAGATGAAGGTGTCTTTAACAAACTCAGTACAGTCGCTAATGTAACAACATGTTTTCTGGAACACGCATTCCTGAAATTGAAATGATTATTTGTAGCACCCAAACTGCAATTTAATGCAAACTATAAACAATATATTTTTTCATCACAAAAATGTATGTCCATTTTATTTCAACATATTACATCACATGTATCGTACTATCAAAGCAGACATCTTACACATTATAAAACGCAATAAAAAATTCATAGAATTACAGCTTGTCAATACTTAAAATTCACTTTGGTGGATGTTCGATTTAAAAAATGTATCATGAATGATAACTACCCTAATATCATATAGGTCACAGGTCACAGGTTAATATTGTTGTAGGTCAATTGAGAAATACATAGACACGTAGACACTCATAGTGTGCTTACTTAAATTGTAGTTATTTTAAGTGTTTTGTGTAATTAAATGTGGGAAAATTACACACTTTTAATACACACTGTGAATTAATTGAATCCAAAGACTCATTCAGAAATGGAATGAGTTCCTGTTGAACCACCCAATTTTCTAGGTCACCTATACTCTTTATGTTAGGACATGACTCTACTAATTTTAGGACGGATAATTCAGTCAGTAAAGTTGGCCGCACATTAAATTCTATGAGAGAACTGGCTAGAGAAGAGTTATCCTGCAAACATCCCAATAAAATCTCATCAGTTATCATCCCATCAGCTCCAATCTGTCTGCAATCAAATATTTTCAGTGCTGGACAATATCTCAGGAAAGCAACCAACGTGTAGCTGGTGGAAATCCATATTTCGGCGTACTCCAACTTTGGAAATAACGGTGAACCATTCCAATGTCCTCCAACTCGAGATTTCAGTCTTTCAAGACAAGGTATTGCTTCCATTAACTGACTGATTTCTGGTGGACCTGTGGAAACATTTTGATACAAAATATCATTAAAATTATTATAGTTTTGGCGAAATAAATTTTGCTTTTTTTAAATTTCATTATTACCACCCCAATCCCAATCCCATCGAGCAATCGTATTCCAAGTTAGGGTAAGTTCAGTTATATGATTTATTTTAGTTTTAAAGTTGACTGTGACCATCATGGAATTTTTCTCACGTAAATAAATATTCTTGCTATCTGAGACTCCATATATATCCAATACAGGTTGAGAATATCCTTCTGTTGAAACGCATGCATCAATAGCCATGTGTACTTCACAAGCCAAAGATGGTTGCAAATCTAATCGTTCTAGCTGTGACAATGTGTCATAATAATCCACATCATAAAAAAGACTGGGTTGTTGAGAAGGAATACGGTAGATTCCATTGTTAGGAAGTACGGGTATAATATAAGCTCCGTTCATCTGTGTACATGCGAACTCACACCCTTTAACGCTAACTGATGTTCTAAAAAATTGAATCTCTTCAATGGAACTGGATACACCATTTTTAACAGTCGAATTGGACTTACGACCTCTTCCTCGAGGGCGCTTCAAGAAAAAGTTGCGAAGTCCATCGTCTGTAACGTTATCTGATCCTTGGAGTTTCAAAATTTTAATAAGGGGACAATTTAAGCCCAAAATTCTAAGCAGATGATCCGAGGCTCCGCATAGTATTGTCACTTCCCGAAGCAAATGAGCTCTTGCTAAAATGGAAGGGAGCTTAGAAGTTTGTACAGGTTGTAGGTACGCACATATAGAAAAATATCGCAAACTTCCTGGATTTCCAGCTGAAAGAATTTTGAAAAAACGTTCACATTGTTCGATTTGCATGCACCATTCAGAAGCGTTTCCCCAACGCCAATTTCCAGGCTCGTGACACCAATCACTTCCACTATGACAAGTATTTTGTCAGGTAAACGCATATGAATATTTAAAAAATCGTGCATCCGTTTGTATGAAGAATCGTATTAATAATGCATGAATTAATATTTATTATATAATTGTACATGTAATCTGATATAGTATCAACGCAGTCTTTTGCCATCCAGTGAGGTCCTAAGGCGTCATAAATATTTAGAAGGCTATCAACATTGAGTCTGTCAACTTCGCAGGCTCGCCGGGCAAGATATTTCTGCAGCATCTTGGGTAACCGCATATAAAAATATTCGCGAATATTTTTTCTTGACTCTTCATGCATCGAATCTAACTCAATATCTTTCAAACTATTTACGATAGCATCACAGCAGAGATCTTGCAGTTTCATTGCAGTTTTTGGGCGAAGACGATCTGATTGTTTCGATCGAAAAAATTCGCGTCTGCTAAACATATCCATAATTATAAACTGCATGTGTACAAAAGTATACTCTTTCAAGTGTTTATTATTCTAATATTTGTTATGCGATCCGTTGAATTATCTCAAAATCTAATTTCAAAATTGACAAGTTAATAATAATAATAGTAATATGGCACTGTATTGAGTGTACTGTCAAATGGATGCGAGTAGTTCAGTCTCAATATTTTTCTAGCAGTAATTAATATTCTTCTTCCTTTGCATGTGATTTTTTTAAATTATTTGTCATCATTTTGATTGAAAGTTATTTCCCCCTATGGTAACATGACATACTTGACATGGATATAAACTGCTGTCTCAATAAAAATTAGAAGTGTTTATAAAAATGGTTATCATGTACAATGTTAGCGGAACTTTTTATAGCACTAGCGTTCTACCATCCACCATGTACATAAAGTACATAATGAAAGTAATTCAGTTTTTGCTGGAGATGATTATATTAGTAAAATCATGTATGAATTTTTGAAATCTCTCAGAGATATCATGGTTATCATTATTTCGTTTACCTATATTATAAACATAATTTTCTGCAGATTTTTTGTTATTGAATATTTATGGAGACACTTTTGTTTTTAAAAAATACATCATACAAAATATTTATTTCTCTTAACAGGTATTTTATTTATTATGTTGCATATTGTAATCAAAAAATCATAAGAAAGTTACAGGAAGGAGATTAAATAGCTACTTTATTAAATTCATTTAAAATTCTTGCGTTCCATGAAATAGAATTGAATGCGAATTCATGAGACTCCTCTGCAAAATGCATGCGGTCGTTTCCGTTGAGAACAACTCTGCCGATTCGGTGCTAAACAATGATCTTGCATTGGCTCCAATTACAAAAGCTAAATCCACTACTGCGGAAAGTGAACAGGTACTTTCATTTGCTTGCTTTGCGTAAATGCAGTTTTTCTAAATATTTTACATAATTTAGTTTAAAACATGTCTAAAACAGCTGTTAGTGCTACCCCAGATGAGGGGACAGTTAACGAAGAAGGGCAGAATTTAATTGTGTTGAAGGGTAAGTTGTTTTTAAATGTTTTTGCCTTTAATTGTTACTCAAAATTCTTTATCTTGTATCACATTATCACGGCTTATGGCTTCATCCATACCATATGTCCACATCGACAGATAATAAAATCAATCATTTTTATGACTTAATCACGTAATAGTAATTATCTTGAAGACTAATTATTTATTTTGTCATGTTTGAGTAGGAGTAGTACTGATTTCCACTTAAATAGGAAATACATTATAGCGGTTTAAGTCTAGAAATATATTTTTTAATTAACTTCAAACTTATATGTACTGAATGAATTTTTAAAAGATGATGATTTCTATTACAGTGTTACCTTTAATCAAAGAACGACAACAGCAACATGGTCTTCGTCACGGTGACTTTCAGCGATATCATGGATATTGTTCACGAAGACTGCGACGACTTCGGGAGACATTGCGAATGCCCCAAGGAGATAGAAAACACTTCAAGAAGAAGGATGTTACCGTCAACGATATCGATTCAGAAAAGGGAGATTCTCGATATTTGGAAATTCCATTAACCTTGACAGAACGGTAGGTGTAGTTGTTAAAATAACAGTGTAAAATATATTTGTCATAATCGTACCAGTACCATATTGAATACACTTTAGTTGTTTGGAACAATTTAACAATTAATATAAACTCATTATATTATATTTTGCAGAGCTTGGGCTTGTGCTATGGAACTTAAACAGGATGCCAATACAGAAACTAGAAAAAGATTTCACATGATTTCTAGATTACGTAAAGCAGTTGGTCTTGCAGAAAAGTTTTTGACATTATCTCAGGAGTCTGAGAGAATTGATGCTAGGACAAAGCTGGAGTGTGAAGCTTATGCCTCTTTTATTTTTGCTAGTTTTTTCTTTGAAATGCAACTTTGGGAGAAAGCTATGAATGATTTTAAAAAGGCCCAGTAAGTTCGATTCCAAATTAAATCTTTCTTTCATTTTAGAAGTCCAGAATTCGTAATCAAAGCATTATATAAAATTAACTATTAGGTATGTTGTTGTAAAAAATATTGAGTTATGTGTGATAATTTGTTTTATAGAGTCATTTACTCACAAATTGGTCAAGCTTTAGGTGATCATCCGGAGGCAAGTATTTACACTGAAAAAACGACGGAGTTGTTACCCACGATGAGATTTTGTGCTTATCAGACTGGAGAACGTAAGCAAATTAATACACATAATTAGATGTTAATACCTAAATAAATAATGTTTGCCAATTTTAATGACATGGTTTTATATTTTAGAGCTACAAATATCGGAGCTCTCTGGAGAGTTTCAGTCTGCAGCTATAGCTAAAATGATTGCACAAAAGCCTAAAATGTCTGAAGTAACATTTAGGAAATACAAAATTACAGTTCCCAGCGAAAAAATTGCCGGTCTATTAGTTCGTATTGATGAATTTCAAAAGAAAACTGACCATAAAGTAGAGATGTACGAACAAATTTTGGTAGACTTACGAGATGGGATTCAAATTGTCCGAGATATCGTCAAACCGCCAGACACACAGGTACAACAAAAGCCAGACACACAAATACAACAAAAGAATTATTTAGTTTGATTAAACATCCATCTTTTTGATAACTCATTTCTGGCTGATCTTTCTTTCAGACTGCTAAGGTCAAGCCTTCGATGTTGTTAAGCTATCTACTGTACTTACGCTTAACACTAACCAATTCAAGAACAGAGTTGATGATGGAAGAAAAAACTCAGCCTAAAGACAGCATCCGATTGACAGAAATGATCCTACATAACTTTGCTGAAATGAAAACCATAGTTGGTCTTGATAATGATGATGATTTCCAGTCTGAAGTAGATGACCTTATTTATGCCTACAAAGGTGTTCGTTGTCGTTTCTTGGCTGATGTGTTCAAGTCAAATAAAAAATGGAGTGAAGCGTATGTTTTATACCAACAAAGTGACGAATATTTTACCAAGGCTCTTAAAGGTAAACTTTACTATTACCAGTCGTATTTGTTTATTTATGCATTCAATTCATTTCTTTTAACTTTTAGATTTACTTTAAAATTGGTTAAATTACAGGTCTACCGTCCAATTCAACTGCATTAAAAACAATCCAGAACACCCAATCTTATACAAAGGGTACCTCCTTAGAATGCCACGCTCATGCGATATTAGAAAATGTCCAGGAAGACGAAGACTCATCATTGAAACTAACCAGACCTAAGACTCTTTTGGAAAATCGACTCGATGAATATATTTTGGATGAAACCTTATTATCCGGCGAACCTTCGGTTGCAACTTACCCGGAAGAATGGACGTATGTTTTAAAACTGTTTTTAGACTTCATTTTTCATTTATATTAAGAGTTCACTACAATGATTAATAATCCAACTCTTTATTTCTTAGACCAACCGAGTGCAAGCCGTTATTCTTTGATTTGGCATTAAATAATATTAAACCCGACATCGCCGAAATAGAAGAAAAAGCAGGATTAGTCAAAAAGTCTCCTAAGAAAGATGCTGCTGGTAAATCTGCTGGTCTCACTGGTATTGTTAAAAGTTTTTGGGGCTGGGGAAAATAGCATTAACACTTACTTAAGTTTTACCATATTATACGAACCTTAGGTAACTATGATAGGTATAAACTTTTTTGTATCAACAACATGTATATTTACTGTGCATGTCCAATTTCAACCATTTTGCACTAGATTGTGATGGTTCACATTTTCTATATCAATTTATTCAACATTTATTGCTCCTTCACAAGTTGAATTACACAAGGTAAAATAGAATAATTATATAGATCCATTTTATGTAGATTATGAATAACTCTCATGTGTCAACTGTCATTGTAGCATAGAATTTAATATATTTCATATTTAACTAAAAGTATGTTATTTACTTCAAAGAGTTTTTATGTCTAAAGGAAGTACATAGTAAATCATGTGTTACATTTTACACCGAACTTCTTTTGAAACGAATAGTACAGATACATATACAATATTGTAGATACTATTATATTCAAGCTATGCATGCGTTTGCAACAAAGTATAAAATCCTTGCTGAATACTTTGTAAAGTTTTTTTGATGAAAGTGGCAATACTATTAGTAAGTTAGTTTAATTTTTGAATTAAAATTTCATACACACCAATTACACATTGTAAAATTGTAACAATGCGATAACGCATTTAATATGAATTCTGCAGCCAATGTTGTGAATGTTGAATAAGCAATCAAGGTGTTAGTGATTGGTACTACTGTAGTAAATAAATGGAATCAGTATGACATTAAAACCTGTATTTGTAATTGATCGTGATTTCTTGAGTAGGATAACTAGTAAAACTATTGAATCTAAATATATTCTTATTCTCTTGTACAAAACATTTTTGTGAAACGTGTATTTGCACTGAAATTGATGACCTATTATGATTCTTGATATTGAATATTATAATTTAACTATTTGCATAGATGATAGATAGATACACTTTTGTATTACAACAAATGCTAAGCCAAATGCTTAATGTTTTTCTCAAAATGCAAACATTCTTTTACGATATTAGATTTTCATGCGTAAGCTACCTAGTTTACTGTGCATGAGCTAAAAATAAAGTATGTAAGGAACTAGAATTTGAATTTTAATAATGTGTAGTTTGTTTAGTTGTTAGGATAATATATTTTATTTTACCGCACGAACGACAACTTAACATTATGCAGAAACTAAATGACCTCTTAAATCTGTACAGTGAAGTGAACATTTCGTGCTTTAACTGTTAACGGTAAATGGCTTGGGACTTACAATTTGGTTATTCATCTTGTAGTTTCATTTTGTGTGCCCAATCCATCCTATCTGTAGTAGATGCCTAAACAACAAGGTCATTCTTAAAGATATTAGGAATGATGAAACAAAATTTTCCAACCCATTGCTTACACATTTCATTACATACATTCATTTTATGTTACTTTCCATTGTACGCATGAAACATTATTAGATTCATACATGTATCCCTTAATAATAATGTTGTTATTTATTACATGTGTATCTAACTCTTGTTACACATGGTCATACTCACTTATATTATAGGCATATAAAGTATAAATACGCAAATTATATGTATGCACACACTGTGTACATAGTTTGATGTAGCTAATATTATTCCGTGTATTACACATCTCTGAATCTAAATAAAATATATTATTATCTTCTCTGAGCTGTAACTGACTACTGTGACTCCCAAATCTTAGAATTCCTTTGTTTCCAGCAACATAACCGACAAGTATTTCTTGCAAAAGCATTGTTTTGCATATGAACTCCCGTTTCTTTGTTGTGCTTACCAAAACTGAATAATCTCAAATTTTGGCATTTACGGTTTTCTTTGTAAGAAGCTCGTTACAGATATTTTCTCGTACTGTAGCACAAAAACAGAATATGACCACTTGGCAGTTTACATTACATTTAACAACTATTTATTTCAAATTCTATCTCTTCTCATGCTTTGAATTTTTGCCAAAAACGGAACCTGGATGTAATATTACAAGCTATATAGTCTTAAACACGACTTATTCCCTATAATGTACTACATTATGTACGTTAATAAATAATGTGTCAATAAGAATAAGACTACGTTAGTTCTACAGGTTTAATATATACAGGTACAGTATTTATGAGTCTCATCATCTCTCATCCAAAAATTCACGTTCATGTACACCTTATATACCTGATCGATGGTCATGTGCATTGATAATAATAAATGTGTAATTAACAGCTACGTTTCAACATTGTACTGAAGAAGTTTGTCACTTAAATATTCATAGATGAGTACATTTGCAAAAGCGAGAGTAATATACTGATAAATAATAATGTGATACACATACAATACAAACACAACAGCTCCTCTGAATGAAACATTGCTTTTAAATTGGATTCATACAGACAACACATACGAAACTAAACAACTATATAGCTACCTACTTTTCATGAATGTGCTCTCATACTTATTTTGCTCAGTATACATACATAATATTTTACATATCTATGGGTTGTTGTTTCTACTTTGTATTGATGGAACAGTATTAGAGTATAGTACTATACTAGCTTTAACACTAAAGATAGTTAGAATATGATATGATATGAGTTGAAAATACTTGAAAAATGGTAAATACATCGCCGCAGTCAGATTTTTAAGAAGGCTATGTGTACAAAACCATGCAGTATCTTTTTTCTTTATTTTACCTTCTTCGTCAAGTACAATGTTTGTGTATCATGTGCCCAAACCCAAGCCATACCACGCTACACTATGATTATTGCTTTATTTGATACCTACTTAAGCCAAGTCTTGCAATTGCAGACGATACTAACCGTAAGACTGAATACGAAGCTTCATTGCACACACAAAAGCTAAAAATCATACTATATCGTTCAGTAAAATGTCTTTCCGAAAATGCCAGAATGGAACATTTTATGTACTATAGAGGAGGAATCGCGACCATATTACTACAATATTACAAATTACAAAGTATACGGAGAACGGTGGCAAAAAATAAGAATAATAATTTTACTTAAAACCCCGACTTGGCTCATCGCTACAAAAATTATTAAAAATCGTTTTTAATCTAAAAATATTTTTTGTAAATAAAAACAATTTTGCTTAAATAAATTATACCGCTTTTGGGAAAGAACTCAATGTGCTAGGATTAATTTCTGTTCTAAGTAGGTTGGCTTGTTGGTCGGACTGATTAATTCAGCTACTCCCGTTCATAGAACGGGCCTTTTTTCTATATAAACCCATGATATTTTACGATCAAGTATACTGTAGGCATCCTAATCATATCATAATACTTGTATACTTTCAGCTTTCACAATCAGGCATACACACACGTATATAAAAGTGTGTGCTCCAACTCTGAATTCCAATGTATATACCTAGTAGTAAGTCGCAATTCATATTATGTGCACTCATGCAAGTCGTTTTACATCACTAAACTGGATGAAGACAAATAAACTGAAATATACAACGAAGAAGAAGATGATACCTCTCTCCTTATTTTCTCTAGGTATATCAAATTTGCTTACTTTGTGTGTAGGAGGAGGAGACGGGACTAAACTGGAAAACGTCAAGTTGAAGAAAAATGCCTGACTTCTCACGTCGAAAAAATTTCTTCAGTCATTCATGCTTTGCTGTTTGCTTTCCTTTTCGGAAGCTTAAGTTTTTCGTCGAATTGAATGGCATATTATTGGTATATATGGATGTGCACACATATAGCTCTTCACAAATACGACAAGAAAGATTCACACACAGACAGCTACCGCCGCCGCGGCTGTAAGAATGTTGGAAAGATGCTGGAGAGAAACGTTGTCTTGTGCTCCCAGTGTGTATGTGTGTGATCACTCAGTTGACTAGCCACGACTTCAAATTGTGTCGTCTCGTTTTTCCCAAATCTCCAAAGACTTGTTTAAG
>JAQFYB010001403.1:0-32978 GCA_034694085.1 Pogonognathellus longicornis | reverse complement strand
TCTTAACAAGTTTCCGGCTAAGAGATATTTGATTTTTTCTGGTTTATTATCATCTGTACGGCAGAGTCACCTTAATTATGTATGTATATATGTTGTAATTGTTGTAGCAAATAAAATATAAAAACGCAGTACCTATTGCTAAAACCGCAATCCCAATAAACAGATCTTACTAAAACATACACATAATTATAGGTATAATGTGTATCGTATGATGTGCAATTACTAGGAAGGACTGTATTTTTTATCATGTAAAAACTGCGTGACATGAGTGTAAGTAAAAATTCATTTATAAGCCTTAAGTTTACAGAATTTTGTGCAGAATGCTCTCGTCACTTGGGACTTACTACCTAACTCCAATTACTAACAAATACTACACTACTTCATACTAGTAAATATGAAGTAATTAAAGAAGTTTACTACTTATATTAGTTATATAGCTTTAATATTTATTGCTAAATCTTATTGGGATTTGCTTGTTCATCTTCTCGTCCTAGTAGTACTTCAGCCTAGTATGATAATGATGACTCATTTTCCTTCTCCGTAAATCCGAAGTGTAATTTGCAATTCTATAGTATAGATCAGATTACATTATATTAAGTCGAGTCTCCAAGAGCCATTGTTGAGACATTATGAAGGATAAAACAAAGTCGATTAGACACTATGGAGTCTTTAACTTGAATATTATGCCTTACAGAGTAATTCATATAGGTAACTTACCTACATATGAATCTTACAGGCAGTTCGTGTCGTGTACTACAAACATTGCTTGCTCTTTTGTTGTAGTATATAGGTGAAAATTTGAAGACGGGTTGTTGTGTATTATGCTTAAAAGCAAGTTTGAATCAACTTTTTTGGTTACAACTGAAATTTATTAAATTTGTCATCAGACCTAACTTGTAAGAAGAAGATGAAATATTATTATGTTCATGCTAGCTGAATACATTGTGAGACTTGATTCTCCCTTTTCACTCTTAGACAAAGTAGACATTGCACGTGAATTGAAGTATTCCATAATCTGAGTTTTAATGTGTATTCACATGATACGATAACACGCTATGATAATGCATTCGAGTCTAGAGATTGTCTCAATGTATTATTGTGAGTGAGTATGAAACAGCTTGTCTTTGCATTGAAACTGCAAATAAGTAACTACACAGCTGTGTCCATAACTAATATAACTGCCTTGTAGACAGTGAGCAGAATCCAAAGTTTATCTTCTTGATTTGTCTTATCTGCAACTTTGCTTTTACTTCTTAACAAAGTCTGGACATTTTTCTTAGCTAGCATGCATGCAATTGTGGAATAATTGTAGATATCGAGATAGCACTTGTTTACTTGAAACATTACAAGTTGTAGAATCTTACAAGAAAACTAGTCTCAAGATCACCCGATTTCAAAACCTATTCATTATTCATGAGACGCTTTACAAAAATCTGGACATTCTGTAGGTTATATTTAACAATCATGACTTTATACATTATAAAATTAGATGCATAAGTATGTGCACTGACATTCATGGTTTATAAACAGTTGTATACAGTCTCAGTCCTCAGTGTAATAAAATATGTAATGAGATTGCGTCGCGTCTAACGTTTTCACAGTTCTGGAATTGTCATTCTACCGGCACATGTCCTTTGCTATTATTCTAATGACATTCAGTACATTTCCTTTGCCTTGAAATGATTTGACCTTTCCTGTCTCTTTGGGTTTTAATTCAATGGTAGTTGCTGCACAACAGTAATGGGTGGTTTTCCACATTTTTCTTTTTGAAAAAATTAGAAACACGTATCTGCTGTAATCCAGAAAGTGGAACTAACTAATTTAGTTTGTAGCAGTAAAAATTTGCACAGTACTTGTACAATTTGCAGCGACAGTTTGACTGTAAAGCTTCTTGCGTCATGTTCATAAATTCTGACATTAAAATTTAAGCTATTCATATATGCTTTATTTATTCTTTAGATTCATTCATTTCATGTCCCTATGCACAAACTGCATTTTTGTTTAACAATATGCAAGTTCTGGTGAAAGAAGGACACCACGTTCATTGACCGGATTCTATGAAACACTTTGTTCATTAGTCAATCTGATACCAACATAAAAGATTTCCTTAAAGATCTTTGCATATTAATCATTCTTCTAATTACCCGCAATTAATTAGCCATGTGCTAACTCTATCCTCTAATCAATTTGTCCCGGTTAAGCTTAGACATCTTAAAATTTTGATACCAATGCTCTTTAATGATTAGTACTAAGCATTAAAATCTGATTAGGTATAATACATACATTTATCACTTCGTGCACTATGATATTATAGTGTGTGCATTAGAGTATTGATACTTAGCCAAACGAGACTACACTGAGTTGCTTGGAATCATCTTATCATGCCCATCAGATACAAATATCATCATCATCTCACATAAAATATAATTAGGTATTGTGTAAAAACACCTCAGACCTGATATAAATTTAATATCGTGTTAGTGTAATTTGGCAACAAATTGTTAGTATACATACACACCAATACTTAGAATTGGCACATGAAAGGCATACGAATTTAAAGTTCGTTGGGAGCTATTGCGTGAGATCACTTTAATATTCTATCACAGTGTTTAAAAACAATGCTTGAAATTCATAATAATTCCCACGAAAAGAAAAAAAACTGCGAATTAGCAGAAATTTAGCAAGAGGAAAGTTTTGGCATTTCATTTACTACACGGCACGAGTTGATCTTCCAAGTAATTATAAGTAAAGGTGAGACTGATTGTAAAAGACCTGTCCAGCTACTTTTCTGGTTTGAGTTAACCCAAAGCAACCTGCTATTCATTTTACACAAACATTATAGGTATTATTATGGATTCGATGTTAACTGGTAAACTGTATAAACTATTACCCTGCCACGCTATCTAAAGTTCAAAACCGAGTACAGAGTTAATTCAACTGAGTAATGGGATTCATTACAAGAGAACAAAAGCTGGTGAGCTAAGAAAGATATAATACCACCCATAAAACACATCTTATATTCTTACGTACTTATGTTGAGATAGGAATTACAATGGAAATAAATTCCCAAGCTACAAGCTGATGAGATTGGCTTGCACACCTGTGTCTGGCATACATTGAGATTTCATAGCTATGTGCTATGTAACTACTTATTCTTCAGTCTGATTGCTTTAATATTCTTTAGAATCTCAATTCCTACATATCCAGTCTATATGGTGTGCTTTGGTCCAGCTCAAGCCTGGATCTTTTCAATTGTTGTTGATCCTCTGACCATCTGAAAGCGAAACCTGGTTTGGTCACTTTAATATTTGAACGAAGTATTAGCTCTTTGAAAGTTGAACGAATGTTTTACAAAGTTACTCACACAATACTACATTAAGGGTCATATCCTAACCTAACACATTCGCTTCCCCATCAGTCTTTGCCACAAACAACAAAGAGAAAAGGGGTTTCAGACTCAGACCAGAGTCATTCAACTTGCAAAATATGAATTTTTCATAATGATTCTAATTAAGTATCTTCATCTTCCTATTTTCGTGTGAAAACAAATGAGCAATATTGAAAATTGCATTTCATCATTTTCTCTGACACATACTTGTTTTGGTCAAAATGAGTAAGTGATCTTTGTAACTAATTTTTCATTCACATGCTCAACTGCTATAGTGTAGGCATAAGGTACACCATTCATCTATCGCTTTGATACCAACGTGTGGGTGGAGAAAATTATTGATAGTATTAGCTTTTGTCAATTACATGCCACAAGTACCACACAAGTACTACTATATCTTGCATGGCAAGACGAGATAGAAGTACTTAAAGTAATTACAAAATCATTTTGCGTAGGATGCAAAGGAAGGAGTAAACTTTTGGTCATGTAAAGTCGTAAAGTCGTAATGAACTCATAAATTCTTGAAGTATGGCTTCAAATTAATTTCTATAATTATCAACACAAAAATGCTTTTGTTAACTTATTAAGTGCGCAAAAACTACACGCTTTTTTAAAGGTGCTGCTAACTTTCAATAGTTAAATAGAAACCTCTAATGTACATTGTGTATATTCTATGTTAATATGTTTATACATATTTACTTTAAACTAAAATCTCAACATGCGAATCTCCACTGACTGATTTATTGTGTTACGATATCGAACACACTTACGTTACACTATAAGTACAAGCTATTATTAGTGCGTAGCATGTTTTTAGACATTTAAAATTAAGATATCAAAACAAAGCACTAATTGTCAGACAGCTAAGGCTATAGATTATACAGGCATTGTTAATATATGTGCAGCATCAGCATAGTGTCTAATCTGTATACTAAAAATGTATCTATAGGAGAAACTGGTATTCTTGTTCATTAAAAATATATGTGATTTATTTCTTTAAAAATAAAGCGTATTAATAATTGTAGTATTGGGACATACCATTCGTTTTGGTTCCTTATTGCTGCTGCAAATGTAATACGTACAATAGGCAGCAGTTTCTTCTTACCCAACTAACTGTAGCCACAAAAGACTACTTCGCATTTTAAATGAAGCTATAGCGAAATGTTTCAGCTTATTGTTGATGAGACAATAAATGTGTCAAGTAAATCACTATGAGTAGCAAACCATTAATTTTATATCACCAATATACAATAGACATACATACATTTTAAAAAAAGTTGCGGATAATATTTCTTGGGGTTTGCTGAAAATCCAGTAAGTCTGGTTAGTTTTACTTCTTGTTTGACTACGTCGAACAGTAAGAGACGCACGGTTGTTGTATTTTGCACAAAGTGCAATTTCTGTAAGAAACGATAAACCCAGTGGAAATATACATTGGCTTATTGTTAGTAGGCACGAAACACGTGCGAGGTTGCGTTAGGCTGTTACTTACTTTACTAACCTCAGGTTGCTGTTATAGCTTGCATAATTTACATAGCTATTTCAGTTTTGATTGTCGAAAAGAAACCTTTTCGTCTCCTTGAACTTAAGTAAGGCATTTGTCTAAGTATAGATGTTTTTTAAGCAAACCTAACAGGGTCTATTGAATTTAAAGTAAAACGTTAAATTAGCATAAGCAATACAATGCGAACATCAACAAAGTACTACCTGGAAGATTTCGGCAGATATTTTATTCACCTTTTGAATGTCGTGAGATCATTGATATGTGTCGGTTTCCCAATTTTTATTCCCTGGTTGGTTCCCTGAATGCTTTTGTTGAATTCGAGTAAGGAAACTGATCAATGAATTATTTTTGACAGAAATGGCCCCTGACTGACCATCTCCACTTAGGATCTGTATTAGCATAAAATCTGGTAGTAGTTTCACAGAACTTCACATACGAGAATTTTGATTTGCAGAAACATTATTTAGATAAAAACTGGACTTATCGCTATCTTACTACCTGCCTCTCCCTTGCAGCCATCTCATTGCTTAGCAGGTGTTCACGGCTTAAGTAATTCCAGGTTCATGTCAAATATTATATTCAATTCTTAAATAGTGTACACACTATCAATTGATGGGTCATGCTTGTCTTAGTTAGCTAAGACAAACATTAGTATTATCATGCCGCAAACAGTTGGAGTTTTTCTTAATTTTTATCTCTCTCTTGTACAATAGAATATTGCATATTATTATGTAACGTCTTCTTGTATCTTCTTTTTTCTTGTATAATGTGTCTTTCTGTTTCGTCTTTGTGGCAGTTGTGCACGCACCACTATATACCTGTTACAGCTCATATATCTAAAGTAGTTGCTATTAAGCGATAATGATATACCTAGATGATATACTAGGCAAGACTTTGGTACATCGCATTGTCTTTATCTAAACTTTATATCTTCTGTTAGAATGCAAAACATGGACCATAAGTCATCGCAAGATAATTTTTATTATTTGTAGATACTCCGATTGCCGGTCCTTTTCTCTTTTGAACATTGAATAACTAAACATTAATGTGAGCATCACCTGCGTTACCTATATATTAAGAATTATTTAAATTCGAAAATCTTGTACACGTCTTTGAAAATCGATTAAGAATTTCTTCATTGATCTAAAAACATCTAAGATTTTATTTTCAATCAGAAATCAGTCACATAACATAAGTGCCTACAGATTTGACGTAAGTAATCATTTTAACAAACACACCCACCATATTACAAATACTAAGCACACTAAGCAGTAAATTCGACTTTATCACTCGAAATTTTATATGCTACTACACACATAATAATGCCACAAAAAATCTCAAGCCATTAAAAATCATCATGCTATAAAACAAGAAAATTTGTCACATGGCTAAACATGTAGTGTTTAGTGTACCGTGCCGTGTACCTTAGGACAGGATTTCATAAGATAGCATTCTATTTTATAATAAATTGATTCAATTGAAATACATAATAAATTGCAATATAATGTGTTGTAGGCAACTCACTGGCCTCTACTATTAGATTACCGTAGAGCGTACACTACAGCCTACAGATGATTCAATTATGGTTTTATATTGTTTTATTACAATAACATTGATTCATAGACCTTATGAACATCAAACAACTAATGATACGGACAGGCACACGTGTTGAAAGGTGTGTCTCACAAATTATATTATAAACTATGATATTAAGTCGTATATTATGTTTGCAATGAACTAAATGTACACTCATATTTAATATTTAGTTATTGCGGATAGGTATACACATGTGAACCAAGCACCTTCTGTTGATACAGCACTGAGAACATTTAAATAGACTCCTTGACTCCTGATGAGTTTGGCTAGAGGATTTTTAATGCAATGTGCACGATCGATGATCTGATCAATGAACAAAGGCGAGACAATGAAGCGAAAGATCATTTAATTCTTCATTATTTCATTTTGGCCTCAGTCTTTAAGGTATTAGCTGCGGAAATGAATCAGTTCCGCATTTAATACATTAACCAAGTTTATTGTTTTCACGCTTTAGTTAGTGGGCTTGAGTGAGACAACACATGTACGTATGCCTAAAGCTTCTAGAATGAATTTTGGTAAACATATATTAGTCGCATAATTTTATTTATTGTAACAATGATTCGCTTGTTTCTCAGGATTAAAGAATATACTGACATCATGTGAAATAGTAGCTAAGTGTCAGTAGTAAATATGCGATGTATGATGGAGAATGTGCGTATCTGAAGGAAATAAAAACAAAACAACAACTATCTTCATTAGAACATGTTAATAAGTGTTAAACAGTGTGAACAATTCGTTTGAAGTGATCAAAGGTTGCCGATAATTAAAATAACTTTTGAGTTAGTGCAACTATTCTTTACAATGCTTTGTTTAAAATGTTTTTACGTCTTATTTGTGTTAAATACTCTATTTACATACAACTTGTAAAGGAGTACCGAGAAGATATTTTCGTTTTTCTGTTTCTCTATTCTATGTATAGACACTTAGATAGTCTTGATAGTTGTTTTGTTAACGTCAAAAAGGAATAAATAACTTATCTACCTAATCTTCTTCATTTATTCTTACATTATTGGTTTCCTGCATTATATCTCTAACTTAGAGACTAACATTGAGACTCTCCATGTTTTCCCACTTCTGAAACCATTGTAATCATATTCCATCAAAAATTGAACGCATATTGTTATGATAATAGAATCTAATTATCATACACATCGAACACTATGATTTTCCTATGAAAATTATACAGTACTTTAAAGCAAAAGGCAAATTATTTTCTCCTTAACGGTTCTTAGTAACATAATATTAGCATGTAACAATAACACAACATGTCTTCCTTTCCTTTAAATAAACAACATTGACCTGCTTTATAGTGCTTACAATACTATCAACATAATATACATATAAATATTATTTTCTTGCACTTTTAGCGATTATCTATAGTCATGTGTGTGCAAAAGAGTTCAATTTCATTTCAAAAACGATTACATATCTAAATAACATATAGCTATTATAGAAAGACTGAGATATGAAAACACATGGAAATGTCAAATTAAAGCATAATTCTCAGGCTCACTCATTTGAACTCCAAAAGCCATGCAGGTGTACAAAGTTAAGTGGAATGCAGTAAATGCTTCAATGCAATAAGTGCAATGTTTGCTTATAATTTTTATTGCTTGCCGTTCTTTGAGATAAGAAAGGACCACATTTTTAATTTCTTACTCCACCTACCCCAGTTGCATTTTAAACGCAAGGTCTTTTGCTCAGAGCAATACACTTGTGCAAAATTTATAATCTGTCAACAAGTGAAATGTTGAACAAAATTAATTTGTACAAAACCGAACCATTCAAATGTCATATTATAGAGTACATATTCGTATGTATATATGTATCTACTGTCATACACCAGAACTTGCAGCACACAATATACAATGTGTCGGTACACACCATTATCCAACATTTACAATTTATTATCTCGAGATACGTAAAATGTATCTAATATTCTTTTAATGCAAACCAAACCATATTGTATTGGCATGATGATGTCACACGCTAATCAAACACGGGGTCAATTACTATTGTCACAGTCAATTTGTGTCGCTGACAATTCTTTATTTAACCATTTAAGTGTAATTTAGCAATCAACACTGTTTCCAAATTACTGGAACTTTCAAAATTACATTTCTACATTTGCATGTAAATAACAAATGCATGCATGATTCTGTTGTTGTACAGTGTAAATAGGTTGAAGTTCTAAATCTGTAGACTTTATGGGATTCATTTGTTACACATTAAATTCAACTTTTTCTTCTATAATTCAGCAAAAAAAACAGCGCGTTAATGCCTCCAGCACAGAATTCTGCTAATTGAATAAAATGCATACACGGTTAGTATTCAATGTACATTCCTGTGTTATCCTTACAGTTATTGTTGTGTGAAGTACATAGATTGAGTATAAGCACAGTGCTTATATAATGAGGATGACGAATGATTGTTTGGTCGTTAGTGGAAAATGTGGGAACTGATGATGAGTTGAGATCTTCAGATCCTTGAAGAAATTAGACGCTAAAGAGATATAGATTTTGTTGCTAGTTTGTAACTTGTCCATTGCTTAGATGTCCATCAAGGTCCTCTTTAGATTTCCCCGTAAGCTATGGCCCAAGTACATATGTAACAGAAGATATTATTTGTATGTAATATGCTTTATATTATGCTATAACACCCAAACCCTTAACCATATACTAATTCGTTAAAATATCCTAATTGTAAGAATCATCTCACATGAAACTACTCAGGAGGACTGTTAGATGGATTGGTATGCAGTATGCAGTTAGATAAATCCTTTGTGAATTAGTACTATATTAATGAATTCTATGCATATTCAATTGTGTTATTCAATTTATGTTCCGTAAGAATTGCATATATTTGTATTTTAACTGTTTCATGAGAATTTTCATTTTAAGAAGTAAAATTAAAACAATAGCCAACTAAAGCCAAATCTCTAATTTTGCCAAATTTTTTTCAATCCATATCTCGCATTTATTTTTATCACTTTTTAGGTTATGGGATATAAATTGTATTTTAGGCTGAGAATGGCAGGAATTTTATGTTTATGCTCAGGCAAAAACGAAGTAACGAGCGATAACTTGATTCAGAACATTATTTACGTTTACATGATCGAGAAAATTAACCAGCAAAAAATGTGGCACCTGTGGTCTCCGTGAATGGAAAGTCAGTAAATAACTCAAAAGCAAGTCGCATTTAATTTTGAGAAAAAGACGTTAGCCAGTTTTGAGGAGAATAACATTATGCAAAGACTTGAATCAAGATTTGAATCGAAGATTTCATTTTTTCTGATCTGCTCAGCCACAGCTATAACAATGATTCTTACGGTAATTTAATCTTTATGGAGTTTTTGTAATCCTCTAAAATTATGCTCAAGGAATTCCGGGAAACTTAATACACGATGGTCTAAACAAAGAGCTCTGATAAAATGCATACAAATTGTGTAATTTCTTTCCACTGTTAAAAATAATTGTCTTTGTATGCTTGCGTGTGTTGTCAATGTTGTTGTTGTTGTACAATGTAGTGATTGTACACACGAAACATAAAAACAAACTGAATTACTTTATTAGCTCTGCATAAAATGTTCGTTTGTTTCGTCTCATCTATCAGCTCAGTTATTGTCAGCCGATTGCTTGTTGGCGTTTCGGCTAACAAAAGAATACACAACAAATGAATAGGATGCTGAAGGATTCTTTTTTGATGGCTTTAGTGAGAAGAGCTTTGTTTGAGCTGTGAAGACGAAGAATTAAGTACAAGTTTAGCACGCCGGGATTTTTTTGCAAAGAGTGAGAATGACGCTGACTTGTCTTGAAACTTGAGACAAGATGAAAGACTGATGGTATTACTTTGACTGCAACACGAACGTCACCATTTTTTACCAGGAAGGCATTACAGATTGTAACACGGATTTCGTAAATAAGGGATCTTTACGATATTGTTTGTGTCGTGAGTTCGCATTGTATTTATTTGTTTACGTTATTTTGGCCAGTAGTTCGTATAGCATCTTTTCAAATAGCAGTTGGCAATATAGAAAACAATTTTTCTTAAAAAATCTTGTTTTTACACTCACAAATTTAAAAACACAGACAATTTAACAATTTAACACTTCAGTACCTACTATGCGACCGGCCTACTGCCTACTTGTAATAACAGCATAACAAGATGTATATTTTTATTATACTGGACTTTCAGTTACTTGCTTAATATTATGCATTTATTACTGCTTCTCATTTCAGGTGGTCGTATAGTAGGTACATTTAAGCTTAATATCCAATCCAAAAGCAGTCTTTCAACACCATAACGATATGCGACAAAAACTGGATATGGTACCGCCACGGCTTGCTTATTGGAGAATTTTTGTATTTTGGTTACTTATTCCTTATTCCACTGTTTTTGCACATTATTTTGGCATCAAAACATTTTGTCAAATTAATAATTATACTGTAATAGGTAGTACACAGGTATACTATAGTAAGGAAAACTACATTCCCGTATGCCAATGCTAATGCAATGCTAAATGCATTCAGGAAAATTTACAGAATGTCTAATTTTCTGTAATTTGTTAACTGTCTATGAATGCGTAGATAATAAAAGATATAAATAGTTGAGGCAAATCAGGATCAAAGAAATATGTAATATAAAATACATTAGTCTTATCAAAAATATATTTACTATTTAAGTAATATATTATGATTTATGATTGATTATATGTCATGTTTTTAAAAGCTTTGATTTTAATTTTGAAGTTACTAACACTTACCTTTGAGATATTTATATTATGACGATTGTATATATGCAAATGCAAATCCACAATTATGTAAAACAAGTGTTAGATTAAATTTTCAGTCGTAAGTGCTTTATTTCTTTAGGTTGTTTGGAATAGAAACGCTGGTAATCCTGGAATAAACTTTCCTGAATTACTAATAGAATCTAAACTATTGAGGAATCTAAATTATGTGTGCTAAGTTTTGCTAAACGCGTTTTCAGTTTGAGACACAAATCTTATTTTACATGCGTTAAATTACCCTACCCATACATTGAATCAATTTACTCCCCCATTAATATTACAAACGATTCTATATGTAATTTCATGCTTGCTATTTATTTATACCCGAAAGCTTCGTAATGGCGTGTTTCAAATCAATTAAAGGTTTCTATAATATGATCAAACCAAACCGCATTTTGCCTTTATGAATGTAATACACACGCATTGGTCATCTGTAAAGACATTATTCAGATCTTGAATGGAGGCAATGATTACATTACTACAGTAAGAAAAATACTTGTCGGCTGTACTTTTTTGTGTGCAAGTTGCCGCTGAGTTGCGTATGCATTTATGGGCTAACTTGCATCTTGCACGTTTTGAATATTTATAAAGCATATGGGTTGATTATGATAGAGTGGTAAATAAAAATACAATAATATAAAAGCGAACGAGATTACTTCACTAAGGTTGAAGTTGGATGAGACATTACAATCATGAAAGGGAGGGTCAGTCATAGATACAAATAACATAAGGTGAATTTAGAGGACGATCAAATGGACTTATCTGTTCCGTTGATCTTGAGCTGCTACTACACATTACAAATTAAATTCAATAAGAAATGTCTGTTTATGTAGTTCACCGAACACCTGTACATACACAAGACGTATATCATACGATTTTTATGACACATTACAGATATAATATAATGATCATCTATTCCTCTCTGTGGGTCTCAACAATCTTATTGTCAATTTGAATATAGACATTGAATACATTATTGCGTACAGTATTATGCATAATTGCTATTCTTAATGGCAGTAATTACAGATACGAGTAGGTTTGTAAAGAGCAAAAGTTTTTTGTCTGTCTGCATTAATATCCTAGCGCTACTGCACATAGCTGTTGAAGTAGCTTTGCTTTAATGATCTCTCTATACGTTGATCTCCTTTTGATTTACTATACTGAACAATTTCCTGGTAGAAATTTTTCTAAGTACTAATTTTTCTTTTTAAGCACTAATGAATAGTGAAGTGTACATGAGCAACAACATGCAGAATCCCTTAAAAATACACTGACTCACTAACCGCTATTTGTTTACAATAATACTCTGCATAATCAGATAAATATTTTTATTTCCTTTTAGTACATAGCAATAGTATACACCAAAGTTCCCTTAATGAATGCAAGTTTCACACACTGAAATTATAATAATTCTATTTACCTTGATTCGCATGGTACGGAATGGAATGTGGTGTATTCAATTTTGTAAAAATGATCATTACCTTTATGTATCTCAACACAATTTCCATCAATTGTTGCAAAATTCCTACCCTTGCACTTTAAAATATTTTTATTTTTACAAATAGTTTACAAAGGTAGACTTCTTGGCTAGTAAATAAACATTTTTTAATCCGGCTAACCTATCTCTACTACCTACTGTATAACATTTTGGTGGAGATGATTGTATTTGTGTGTATACTTATTCGTTAGGTATGGTATGACAAGTATGATCATAACATCGACCAAGGCCTAATAAAGCAACTTGAATAAAAAATACATTGTTCTTTGTTTAATACATAATAATGTGTTTCGAATTGCAGCAAACTGGAGAAACCGCTTTGTGTGGATGGATTGGGAGAAATCACAAACTGTCTCATAATAAAATGGACCTTTATGAACCTAAATCGAAGATCTACTTGTATCTAACTAGAAGTGGTAATACAGGTAATTCCATTTCGCATGCAAGGTTATGGAGTACACATTTAAACAAGACAGTGAATGACAATAAGAAGTATTAAGGTTTCAGTTTCATACTGTAGCTCCTTGTACCTACCATAATATTTAATCTGACCATTTGTGACCATGCAATTCATTAAACCACCACAAAGTGCCTACTTGCAAATAATCAAATGACATTCATGTATGTAATGACAATCGCAGACAGTTCTGTGCAGAGAAATAAACTCTCGATGGATTTGGATACAGGGCATGGCTCGTAACAAACTGCATTCAACTTATTTTCAATTACCTTCTGTCATATGTGTGGGTGTATGACTAAGACTTAGCTAGGTACTTGTTTAATTGCTTCCTCTATAGAGAGTCTCACGATTTGTTTGTAGATGTGTTTGTGTACACTTGTTAAGGTGTGTGGTATATGTACAGACACTTGTATTACTCTTATTACATTCTCTATTACTTACATAACACTCGAGTACATGAACATCAGACTTTATGTAAACAATGAGAAATCCATGTAGGTAAATCAAACTTGTAACAAGATATTTTATTATAAGACTTGCTTTAAATCGTTTCACTTTCAAAATGGAATCTTAATTTAAATCTAGGGTTAACAGCAGTTGAAGGATAGCCTTGAAATGTTTATAATTGTTGTATTCCTACCTTATAAATTACAACTGCAAACATATCGTTCGTGTAAACACTAGAAACTGTTAGCACGTTATTACAGCAGTATAAAAAATACATTGCAGGATAAAATTAATTGCGATTCTTATTTCATCTTTGTATGGACATTCTCCAAATATACGTAATTTAATTAATGAAGGGGATTCCATTCTTAACGCGGTCTTTGGTCTCGCCTTGAGGGAATCAAATATTTAGCAAACACTTTTACGAATACTTTGACTTAAGCGACGTAGTCCGCATTCTTTGTAATAAAATCATCCATAATGTAGAGAGATATAGTTGTGCGATTACGGCGAGTCATGAGATGAGACTACTGATATTACTTTGTTTTGAACACCATAAAATGTCTATAAACAAGATGTATATTGTGTATATTTGACCAATAATGAAATTAGCGCTCCCACAAGTAATCACACAAAGGCTTCTCCTCTTGAATAACTCCAATTTGAAATTCAACTCACGATTTCGCTTTTGAGTACAAATTGGGATAAAGAAAACCGTGAGTAATTGGATTGGGCACTTCGATGATTCATTCAAGCCACTACTACTTATTCTTGCACTTGTAAAATGTCCTACCACAACACAATACACAAATACATCTTTTCCTCGAAAACACAAGCCAGGTACTAGGTTGTAGTCCAAAAGGTGTGTACATGTGTCTTTGGAAATTACCAACCTACACATAATTGCATTTTGCATTGATAATAGTAAACTATTTTCATTCATGAAAAAATACGTTGAATTAATTCTGTATACTTTAGTAATTTCGACAGATAAAATATTTGCATACAAATTCTTCCCAGGCACTTAGCAATGCTTTATACTTTATCGTAAAGCTCATCATATCCCATAGCTGACTATGGGATTTTGTACAACATGTAATGTATTGTAAAATGTCTGAAACAAAAAACAGAATGAAACTACTCGTATGAAAGCATGGATTCTATGTGAATGAAGAATTAAAAGCAATAATAGTAATTTAATAACGTATATGTTGTAAATAAGTAATATAGGTATTGTTAACTATGGTTAGGGAAGAACCCATGACCACCATTGTAGTATTCAGCACTGTAGTACCTGGCAAAGGAAATTTGCATGCGAACGCATCTTCTTCACCTTCAATTCTTCACTTGCTCAGGTTTTTTTCACAAGAGAGGGCTGTTTTTGCATGTGAGTAGAGTAAGTATTACATTATATTGATGCATACAACTAGAATTTAAATAGTGAATATTTCCCAAATTAAAATTGTAGGAGTGGCTGTAGCTGGAAGATGTCCATGCATATTACCTTAATGTTTATTTCCCTACAGTTACACGTTTCACTTATAGCAGACCAAGATTAGACGAAAAGCAAGGTAGTTTCGGATTTATAGTTTTGTTAGTAGTAATTATTATTGTGAACCTGATCACGCGTCGTGAATAATACCTAATGACATAATATCTAATATCATATGCAATGTCTTTGCCAACTTCAGCAGAAAGAACCATTCCCGTTTCGTCTCATTTTTTACCTTCATTCGGTAAGATAGTTTAGCTTTTATATTAGTGCTTGAGGAACACTTGTTGTTTGTGGGTCTGAGGATTCTGATTCTCTGTGATGCCCATACATAATACGTTTTATGTTGGCCTGCCTAATATAACCATGCGCTCATTTAATATATTTCTGCTAAAATGGCTGTGTGATGTAGTTAATTCTACTTTTTACGATTCTTAAGCAGTATACACGGTAAACAACTTCTTGGGCTCATCTCACCTCATCTGAGGAATTAATTTTACCCAAAAGCTAGAACCCCAGCCAGACTGGACTTGACTGGGGGCTATGTAGACGAGACAAGCAGGTCAACAAGCAAAGATTCAACCAAAACCTTTAATATTCTTATGTAATAGGTAAACTTGCTTTTACTTACACTTACAATATTATGCCAGACTGTCCATGCACCATTATTATTGCTAATACGCTTATATGCTACCATGCATGCCATGATTGCCATGTAAGTAGTAAGTACGTAGTAGGTACAAATAATACATGATCTGTATAATTTAATGCTCTCCGTCTCCTTCTCCCTTGCTTTATTTATGTCTTTTCTGCCCAAGAGTCCATCAGTGTTTTTTCTCAAAAACTATTCATCTGACTGCGACACTTCATTACAAATTACACACTGACTCTCATAGTAGTTAGTAATGTAATCCTGAGCTTAGGATTTTCGTGAGGTTAACCCCCGTACACTACTCGCGTCTAATGCCCTGTGTGCAAGAATGACAAATTGCAGTATAAAATACAGAGCAGGATTATTTATTTCCTTCTAAATTGATTTAGCATAATTTATTCCAAACCTGCCACAATGTAATAAGGGACAAGGGGTAAGGTGAGTTTTTCATATAAAATTCCATTCATCATTCTTGGAAATATTTTTCGTCCCTACTACTGTATTTTTCCACTCACATTTTTACGGTGCATTGATCTGTTATTGCTCATTTCCCCACAAATACCAACAAAAAGTAGCAAATTATAGGTTCAGCTAAACAATTCATTGAATTCAGTTGAATTCACCATTAAAAATCGTTCAATACAGATACAAGTTACAATTAAAATATCCATATAAAAATATAGTTAAAAATTTTATCCAGGAACAAAGATTTTCCAGGAGATAGGGTTAAATGAATGTAAGAATTTTGGGATGCTGCATGCAGCAGGTAGTGTTTTGAATCTTTACACATAAAAGTGTGAAGCCCATTATTTAGTATGAAAACTGCTCAAACAATGAATATCTCTGATGATGCATGTAAAAGTTGTAAAACACTTGTGTTGCCTCGCTTATATACATGTATAATATTTATTTGTGCTATAACATAGATACATGGCCAGAAGAACAACATCATACTGTGGGTATTCTGCATGCAAATGTATTTGGCAAATTATATTATGCATATAGCAGTTAAGTCGTATAACAAATAATGGCCTTTCCAGACATGTCGACTCCGAGGCAGTTCTCTTCTTTAGTCTTGTACAAGACAACGTATACTACAAGCCACATTTTAATACACAAGTGATTATTCGCCAAGATTCACTTACTTATGCTAAAAGGTATTTAGCATTAAAGCATGCACCTGTGTGTTGTTAGAGGCATGATACGCCAAATACTTTGCAAGTATTTTATCCTTTTCTATCATATTATGTATTGTATCTTCATTGCACTATCGAATATAACGATACAATGTAGCTAGGTAGGTACCTAAATTATTTTTTTACATTCTACACACACTACACCTTTTAGCAATTGGTAATTTGACAGTCATACGTGTGAAGCTCTTGATATAAAATATAAAATACTAAACTCTGCCAAATGTATGCTCTAAAAATGTAGTGTAGGCCCAAAGGATTCGAATAAACAAATGTTCCATATCCATAATATCGACGGGTTAGTAAGTTGGAAGAAAACCAAGCTTATAAAAATATATTCCTTTAACAACCCTTATTATTACCCATGTAAAGTAAGGCTGTGAATATAACGTGTGTCCATGTGTGTGTGTAGTTTTGGCAATGCAGTAGCATAAAAGTATCTTCTTCAACATTATTACACAACTGTATTCTTCTATTCTGTATTTATTACTTGGAAATGGTTAGAGCATCTTTGTATGAGCACAGTATAACTATAGCACCTGTTTACTTGTGGTCAGTGTATATGTAATACATAGGATGGTTGTAAATGTGTAAATGTGCGGAGTTTGTATTGTAATGATTGCTGTCTCGCGAAACTATATATTCGCGAACGTTGCTGCCAACACATTACATTTGCATTCAGAACGTAAGAAAAGTCAAGACACATCTCATCTCACCTGTACATTCGTGTATTGTTGATTTGCATTGTGTTGCCTCCTTCCTTGAGATTCGTTGAGACTACTTGATCTTCAGCGAAGATCACTAGCACGCACTTGCACTCCACATCAGTCAGTTACACTTGCACTTGCATCCAAGTAGGAGATCCACAATCTTTCTTAGAATTATTCAAAACCGAAAGGTAGCAAGTGTGTTGCCTTTACCGGTATTATTTTATATTCGATTTTATCATTTATTGATCCAATATATTCCTTTGGTGATTCTACTACCACGGTGCTCGTGCTAACATTTAGCTAAGAGTTTATCTCAATTATTACTTCAAATTTAAACAATTACACTTTGTAATAATTTAGTACATTGAAGCTGCCCACATTCATTCATCCATCTGCAAACAGGTAAGTTTGTATTACCTCTTTATTACTTACTTAGTATACTAGGAAATGCAAACTTGGTTGAAGCAACAAAGGTTTGCATAACTCTTTTACATTAGTAATTTACATTAATAATACAAGTGTCGGACCTAGGTAGACATTTAGGCAAACATTATTGCAACACGTACGAAATCTCATGCAGTAACCTTAACATTAGTCACATTAGGTTTTCTTAAGAGTATGTCACTGTCTGTGGCTTATTTACTTTTTACTATAGCTTGTATTGTACTTACAAGCCTTGCATACGTAAGACTATTGCGTTAGGAACTACATAATACCTAACCATGTAATAGAAATTGTAGGTAGGAAATTTTATTTGCGTGTTGCTATTGTACACACAACACTTACACTAAACTTATGTTTAGCATTTACACGAGTGAAGCAGAGTGAGTGCTGTTGAAAATGCAATCCTCTCATTCTCATTTTGATTTTTAACACATGTCGAGCTTCGTATGAATGTTTACACAACAAAACGCATCTTGTACATACAATCCTTTCCTTTGTGACGACAAGGATAACGATTATCTATTCTTGAGAACATGAGATTTTCATGTTGATTTTATCGCAGCTGCATAATAAATAGGGAACTTCCATCCACTGATTGATTTCTGCTATTCAAAATCAGGACGGAACAATTTACATGTATTTATGCGCGGTATCCTACACGCTAGACAAGACACAGACAGAAAAGGGGCATTAATTTCCACTATGCCTCTATACAATTTGCAAATTGTAATTAGTTACATTGTCGTGTGTGTTTCATAGCATATGACAGTCTTCATTTAAAATTCACGAAGAACATATCTTTGGTTCTGTCACGAATTGATATAACATTGTAAAGAGTATTGATGCAAGTACTTACATGAATACTAAAGGCAAAAGAGAAAATTTCCTCTTAAGGTCCAGTCAAGTCCAGTTTACAAACTCATTGACACATTACATTACTTTGTACAGACATTTAACATTTAAAATATAATATTAGTAGAATATTATCTTTTTACTTCCACCCATCCATGTGAATATTGAATATAAGTATACACATATAGAATGGGAAGCACTCAAGATACAGGAGGATAGGAGCGTCTAAGAAATGGTAATGGCTGCAGCGACAGCTATACAGAATACAGACACAGGGTCTGTTGCTAAAGTAGACATATTATTAGCTCACGACTTGTGTGTGGAAAACGGAACGTTATTTTCCTGTTGTGGTGTAATTCAGTAAATAGTAATGAGAATAACACGCAGAGCTAATTGTCAGCTTCAAATTGTTAGTTAGCCAATTATTGTGAGTAAAGGTGGTCACTTATTATGACAATAATATAGCACACGTTGAAGGTGATAGCAATGCTAAAATATTCCCAAGTTCTTTGAGTTTAGATGTCAATTCTATATTATCTCTGTACTTGGACATTCACTTTTCCATATTTATTATGCACTTGTCGTGGTTTCGTTTTCGTTAAGGGCTAAAAGCTACCTAACCTTATCCTACCATTAATTTTATTGTCATTTCTATAGGTATATTTATGTAATGTGTAATAGAACTTGTATCCATCCACTAAAAACTATACGCTATTCCATCTTCTGCTTCCTCCAATCACACACGGAATATTCTAATATTGCATACGTGGATTTGAGCTATTCTTTTCTCATTATTACTTTTAAATAGTATTGACTCTTAACTGTAATTTGCGGCTCACTTGACATTCACGTTTAATTTCGACAGATAAGCTATTCAAATTACATCCTTATTTTAGGATATTATTTCGTTAAATGTTATTGGAGAATCAAGATATGATGTTGCTAAACGTGTTTTCAAATCATTAGTTCTATGCCACAATGTCCATTCCATTCATTCCAAGCTACAATACCTCTTCTCGGTAACACTAATTCCGTCTTTGCAACCCTCACACTAAAATGCATTTACTTTTTACGATTAATCAAATTTAACAGTTTTAGATAAATTATTACTAATCATAATGGTAATAGCATTAATAGAATATTCCCCATTAATAACACTACGTAAAACGATATCATTTTACATATTTATCGCTTTCTTCCTATACATCAAGGGCTGTATAGGAAACATGGCTGAACATCAAGCTGTTTCCAGTATGAAACTTATTAAATCATTAACCCAAAATTTTTCAATGACATACCTAGTCAATAGTAAGTCAATAAATTTCATTTAGTTATAGTATACAATAAAACTTTGAAATAACAAATAAGTAATCAAATCAAGGTGTATTTGTTGGATTTAGTGCAATAATGCAATATCCATCCATAATAGAATTTCACATTTTTATGCAGTTGGATTTTTATCATTTGTATGTATTGCTCCAAAGAGAATGATGCATTTTGAAGAGTTGTATTTAAGCATGCAGGGATTCTGCAAGTTAAATAAAAAATAGAATTGAATTGAAACGACTACATGTTCTAGGCAGTCTAGCCGATGATGGTTAAAGTTACAATTAAGAATGCACAAAGATAACTCACTTCAGACTTTGGGCAAAATGCCATAAATGCACAAAACGCTGCACAAACTTGCTCATCATGGCATAGTCATTCAAAATCCTAATAATGTCGTTATTATTTTGTGTAGTTGAATTTCTTGCTGATTGTAAAATATGAATGTAGCTGTGTCATAGCTGGTGTTTTACACTCTGTGTTACAGATGCTAAACATTCCTTGCATCATCCCAAATTCTGTTGTGCTTGTATCACAACGTATAACTACATGCATTATATCACCATGCATGTACTGTACTGTAAGGTAACACAAAACAGAGATTAGTTGTGGTACATTAGTCATCTACCTATTAAGATATCCATTACTATAATCGTATCTAATATCTAAGAGTTTTGAATGGGGATTCAATTCATGATGATATGCCTAGCCTTAATTAATAATGAAGCGATACAGTAATTTATATCTGATGACCATGTACATCATCTTGAATCGCTTGTGTTTACGTTCAAGTCCAAGTAACTCATGTAATATAAAAATGCACTCTCTATTCACTGTCCACATACACAATACTTAATATATAGCTTCATAATATGCTCATGTGTTTCATCTGGTCAGAAAAAGAGGGATAGGAAAGATGCTTTATAACCAGCGATATATTATGATAATAATAAACACAATGAGGAATTGCATTTTTAAGTTGCCTGTACAGTATACACAAGTGATTTAACACACATAGACAATGGACATGCCTAGTTACTAATTTTTTACATTTTTTTACGTGTTAATCATAGCACATCTGAATAAGACATCAGTCTTCCATGCAAACTGTACAATTGTATACAGATACATATATGCACTTTCTGTGTATTGGAATTAGAATAAGAAACACATGAATGTACATTCGCATGCTATTTATTGTGTAGGTACGAATTGTAGATTTGTGATGTTACTTTTATTTTCTCGTTTAGCCATTGATGGATAGGATTTCAGTTTTCATACTGAGGTGATGAAGTGTTCATTGAGTCTGAACATGATATTGTAATGCATAGGTGCTCTTAATTCTGCATAATATGCATCAAAAATCGCTTTGCGTAGTGACCTAAGGATGATGTGCATTATACGTGTGTCGACGTAAATGGTCACTTGTTAATGACCTATTCTTTTGCCACCTGGTCAAGTCTGGTTGTGTCTACTCTGCCATGTCTGCAGTTTTAACAAAAGTACTTCTCATATTATGCTCATGCAACTCAGGGCTTCAAATTATAACGCAAACTCCACATAAAGTCAATTGTAAATGAATTGTTGTGTTCTTGTAGTTCAAGACAAATAAGAAAGTGATCTATATGGATACTCTGAGCTGCCATTTCTTAAGAAATACTTAAATATTCAAGTTATGATTTTATGATGCATACGCATGGGATAAAATTGATTTAGTTTATAGTACTGACAGACAGATTAGTTGTTTAGCTTTTCGTAGGCTGTCCGTGTGTTTGCGTTTCCTTTTATGAAAGGTCCAATGTGTCATTAGTCATTATTATAGTAGTGCATGTAAAAGCATTCAATCTATATCCAATTAGTTGTTCGAACTTGCGTGTGAAGTACAGTCTACTATTTGTGATTTGATTGTTTCCTTAAATTGCATATTGTTTTTAGTATTTCCAAAAACTACACTTGCATTATTATTCAGTATTTATTACAGCATGTGAAGTAATGTGTTTGTTGAAAGTGAACTCAAGGCAATCAGTATCAATAAAGGATGCAGTTTAAACTTAGGACCGAAAAGTCCTATCACTGCAATGCAATACAATTATGTTTGTTTGTTTTACATTTGCATATATGGACGATAATTTTAATATTTATTTGCTCAGTACCCCAACTAATTCTTAAAGGAGGGATGAGCACAGCGATATAATAAAATATGTTCCTTTAACACACAAATCTTTTACAAAACTAAGAACATGCATCTTTCTTATTGTTGTTTGAGTGAGACTCTATTTTACTTTCGATATTTGTGATCCCAGACCTTCGATGTTTTCTTGATTTATGATATTCACGCAATTACGTGTACAATTAATATGAAATTACATTTCCACTTAGAACATAGAATGCATAGAATAAATACATAGAAAGATTTACATATTATACGTATACCTTGTGTGTTGTGTGGGTGGGTAGTTGTTGTCGTACAGAACTACAGTCATTAACACACAACAGCCAACTCTTGGTTGGCTGAACATTGAAAAATCACAAAATTCCGTGCAATTTGCATTTTGCATAACTGATGGACATATGCACGTGTCGTAAGTGTATGTCCATCCGTAGATTTACCTTCGACGATGGCCACTCTCACTTCTCACTGTCTATGCGTATAGACAGAGACAGAGCTTGATACTCCAAAAGGTAATTTTCTCATTTGTCGACTTTGACTAGTTACAATCACAAGTCTTGTCTCATGGCGTCTTCTGGACAGTTTGAAAACATTAACGGAGAAAGGCCATTTATTTTGACATATTATGTCTCTGCCTCACAACAACACATTGCATTCAACAGATTTCCGTAAGCAAATAATACAAGACTAAGGAAAGAAGAGACAAACCTCCGTTTTGTCCTTAACTCTTTGTTATTAAAAATCATTCGTCATTATCTATTTTAATTTTTGTAATATCCATCAGCCAACAGACCAATTCAACGCTTGCTAATTGCCCACTTGTAGTAATTATGCAAGCGCTGCATTCTTCGCTTAATCAGAATCATGAAAAGACTATTTTCGACTTTGTTCAACTTTTCGTTTCCTATATTTTGCATCCATTGTTCCTTTCATTTGTTCACACTTAATTTTGTTATTAAAATGATTACAGTCCAGAAAGAATGGAAAAGCGTAGTGTAAATGGTGTTATGATCGAGGTCATCTACTACAAAATCCAGATACTCAACTCAAAAGATGTACCAATCATCTCAACTCACACTTACTCACTCATGAAAATACCACTACCTATAGCGAAATATTCAGGATAGAATTAATATTTATTACGTTGATATTTGATAAACTTTGGATACCTAATACCTACCTACCTATATTATATTATCACATCGGTATTCTTAAATCTTCCGTCTAAAAAGGTGTGCTGGAATGAATGAAAATGTTGTGTAGCATAATATAGTTGTGATAAGTCGCTTAGACAAGTACAAGGCAAAATGAAATCACCATCTTCGATTTCCACCACATAATAAATTCATGTTACTGAAGTTCATACTATAGTAGGTAAGGTAGTAGCTGTGCTACACAAGCTAATAAATATTAAATTAATGCTGGTTGGCAGCTACAGTGCAGTGTTGTATCAACTTAAGCGATAAGATCTAAATTTTGAGGCTGAAATGTGATCCACAGATCCTAAATCACTAATTATTTCAAAACTCAGTTACTAATTAACCTTTGGTTATTTTATTAGATTAATAAATAACATCCTGAGGTTATCGCTGAAATTCTCACATAAGTACATACCATATAAATTATTAGGATCACGTACGAAGTAGCTTCAGATTTAGTGAATTCATTTTAAAATCATGATAATCATATGTATTATTCTGTAGCTTACCTATAGTGGTACATTTAACATAAATTACAACACTTTTTTCGCTACACTGCTGTGAATGACTGAAACGGAAGGCAAAATGGATGATGTAGGTGTACAAGTTCAGTAGCAGTTAGTTAGTAAAGCATTGTGGTGGCAGAATAAAAAAACGAAATTAAAGGAGAAGGACCAGAAAGAAGGAGAAGTGTAATAGAATAGAAATAGTCATTAGGTTCACCACGGCAGAAGTATAGTGTACATAATGCAATTAGCAAGTGACTCTGAGTATAAAAGGTACACAGGTAATTGTAGAACAAGTCTTTGGATTGCGTATGCTTTAGTTTCACTTCCTCTATATTCATTCACATTATGGTTTGCGTTGTAATCGTGATTTGGATGAATGAGTGAAATCAATGCAATCCTCTCTTTGCCACTTCATTCAAGTTGGATGACGATAAGGATGAATGTGCACATTGCATTGCCTCCTTTGTATTTGTATTCCACACAGCAGAAGCACACAGACACGAGTCGAGTCTCGAGTGTCACTCAATCTGTGTTGTCCATGATGCCTCAGAAAAATTCTTACTACTTATTATCTTGTACCTACACCGCTCGGCCAAAAGCAAAACACCATATACACAAACTTGCTGTAATTGTTTCTAATTTCTATAAGCCATACTCTTAGTACATGTGGATACATAACAACATTACAGCAAGAGCTGTCTTTACACTCATATGAACTACTTGTATAGGGGCAGACAGCAATAAGTGCATTTAAGGTAGAATATAAGTTTGTTGGAAGATGCATTATAGTTTTTACACGATGCTGGTTGGTTGGTACACATATAAATGCATAAATAGAGAATGCGATGGTAGAATGAGATTGTGAGACCTTAACATTTTGTTAATTATGAGTGGTAAACAGCGCTATGTTATATTCTTCATTTTTACAGGAGCAAGACAGAAGCCTCAGCTTTAATGTCCAAGTAGATATGTTGTGTTCTTTCTTAGCTAAAAGAAATCTGTTTACCTTTTTATACTTATTATACAGAGACATGTCTGGATAGGTTTATAGAAGAGCTAACAAGACATTATTACATTTTTGTTTCACACAAGAGCCTTGTGTAACACTTTATTCTTAATTAGACATTGAGATTCATCTTCCTTTACACTTTTTTGTCGTTCAAATTCGATTTTGATTTAATATTTGACAGGGATCCTTTGATTTTATTAGCTACAAGTGGACGTGCTACATTTAATTATTGCCAACAAACATGTTTATGACAATTGCACGAGTGCAGGAAGACTACGGCTATAAATGACACGATGAAAGAACTTAGCGATTCCACTGAGTATATACAAAAAGCAATACATTATTGAATCATAAAGAGTTGTAAAATTGAAACACAATTATTTCTGAGAGTAATGGCATTATCAGTCGTCGACAAACAGCTCTATCTCAGTTGGAGACGGCAGCGCTGATGAGATAACATCATTTGATATTTAAACGATATAGTAGAAAACCTGTAAAATGAGAATATAGGAGCTGTACATGCATTGTATGTAGATTATGTAGATATTGTAAGATTTTTCTCAAAGTATTCCATAAACTGGTGTCGCAATGCAAGCAGGCTACAATAATAAACTACTTTACTTACTTATGGCAATAGTGATACTGTCTATTAGTTGCACAGGTGCATTTTACTTGTACAATTATATTTTCTTAAGCTCCCACAATTAATTACCAAGTAGCTGCAAACATTCAAGCTGAACATTTGAGTTGATTGGTGCTTTTTAACTGGTCATGAAAAGGATAGGATTTAAAGCTCTTGCCTTGACACAAACAAAATCTTTTTAGTCCTGTGAAAAAATACTGAACAAATCATCTTCTCTAGTGCAGCACCGGACTTATATACTACGAATAAATACATCTGCAATAATACAATTAATGTATACCTAAAAGTACTATCTATGTGTGTGTCTGTGTATTTATTCTATAGAGAGTTAGGGACGTTTGTTTTATTTTTCAATGTCGTGGTCAAAAGTGCATCTTGCTCCTGAATTTATTCTGTTGTTTGCAAATACTTTGCTAAATTATATAGCAACTGTTTTCGATTAATGTTATGCCATCGTAACATCATCGGAAAGATGAAGATAAAGATCGTTAAAATTTTGTGGTAAACTAAACATGTTGAGCAACAACCACATCTTCACAGAGGGACTCCAATTAGTTATGCTTACTGTGGCTGCCGTCTCACAGTTACAGAGTATTGCAACATTCATTATTACAAGTTATTCTAAGAGAGTAGTAGCTAAGAAGTGGGTAAATGACATCATAAGTGAAATATGTCCCTGCGTCCACAATTCAATATTTTACAGCAGCCATAAAAACCTACGAACATCTCTCAAATATAATTGTACAGTTGAGATTTGCTTTGGTGACTAATTTGATAATAATTTTGTTACGATTTACAACAATCTAATAAAATATATGCAGGTAGGTACCTTGTTCGTGTATAACACTAATAGAACCTGGTTCTTTTTCTGTTTCTCACTCAACAAACTTATTTATGACCCTATGATTCTTATCAGCAAAGCAATGGTCATCAAATCTTATAAATAGCTTCTGAGATACATCTCTTGCAAGATAAACGGACTTACGTCACAGACCATGCATTAATATTAATTTTATTTCCAACACCTGCACATGGAATACCTGTATTTCTGAAATCCAACTAATTATATATTATGCCTTACTGCTGTTTTCTCATCCCCTGGAGCAAAAACGCGCGTGTAATTTATTAGTACATCCTTATTTGCCATAAATTACTTTTCCTTTGCCCACTCACATACTTTCAAGTGTAGCTAACCCATGTAACCCGACACGTGTGCTTTTTCTTAAGATATACGCACGATACAATAACTATTGGCATATTGGTGTGATGCTATGTATGAAATGATAAAATTATTGATTGCAGCAAGATTAGATCATTCCGTTTAATTATGCATTCAACCACTCCTTCGATTGTATCATACACTTAAGTACAATTAGGTAAATACTTATTAATATTTGCATTCTAAATGGTTCATAAAGCCATCCCTCATAATATACGTTGAAGTAGTAGACACATAGTACATATTCGTTCCAATGTTTATCATTTTCATTATTTTATTTGATCACCACAAGTAAAACTTGGATGATTCAGAGTGTGATTTACTCATGCAGACTATTGTGATGTAAATGTAAATGCTGCAAAGTTTGTGACTTGTTTATGTTTCAGACTGAATTACGTGTACAGTGCATACCGATGAGCAAAACAACCAATGAAGATATTGGGTATTTTACTTGCATAGGTATAGGTACTAAGCAAGTCCAGCAGAAAGTAGTTAGTTATTCACGATTTAAAGATACTTCACTGTGTATCAAAAATCATGAATGAACCCACGCAAAACCGCAGGGAAGAACAATGCCTTTAAGATTGCTTAGGACAAACTGCAGATTTGAAGCTATTCATCTATTGTTAGGTACGTAGTATTACTCCGTAAATCTACGTTTACATAAGAAGCTGTTTAGCAGTTGCAGCAATCAATTTTCCCGTTTTGAGTATTACCTACACGTACAACTTTGCTTAATTTGTTTACGGCATGGTTTAACATTACTGAAGTTGAAATTTATGAATGAAGCAACCAGGTGCAGTGCAGGTCGTGGTTTAAGGTAGCTCTTTCTTTCTCATGGCAAGTTTAGTAGTCCCAGAATTGTGTGATGAGATCATTCTTTTTATGAATGAAAACACATTTATGTATGTATACTAGTTAGTCCATAGAGAAATAGTAATATGGTATTATTGCATAGTTGTATTATATACACAGTAACACACAGTGGGATATCTAGGACATTTTGTACTGTAAATGTCGACACTTTGCAAATGAAGTCTATTAAGCTGATGATAAATGTGAGGTTGCATGAAAATAGCTCAGACATAAAAGCAAATGGAGGAAGGAAACAGAAACGGAAATACTAACATGAGTAATAAAAATAAAAATTTCTTGTATGAATGAAATGACTGCAACAATGCAAGGAGATTATAGTGTTAACAGTATCGTACGGCAAGGGATTGCGTCTGTCATTAAGCCATACATGTAATTCTGCGTACATTTTGTTTCCAGATTTTTTGTTTACTCAAAAATCAATGGAAAATAAAGGAGAGCCTCCTTGTCCTTTCTGACAATGCTGACAAAGGTGTTCTTAACTCTAGTTATCACCTTACGTGTCCTCCGAATTATTCATAATTCCCCATCTGTGCTTCATTGTTATCCACTCTTTATGTCTTCAACTTAAAAGACGAATGTGTTCAAAGGACTGCGTCCTACTGTGGTACCTTTAAATTGTGGAAATATATAAACTCAGCTGTCTCATTTGCTGGATTGTTGCTGTAGAGTCAAGTGATTCGACAGTGACAATGAACTGCTTGCCTTTGTGACTTAATTTGGGCTTGACACGACGTTATTGTTGCATTGCGCTCATACTCATTTACACTGCACTTATGTACATTCTACTCCTACAACTGATGCTACTTTCAATTTTAATATTTTGGAACTCCCTTTACTTTACTCCCTTGTATACACTCTTCTTCAAAGGGTGAAGTAATTTTACATACTGCAAACCTTAGTACATACGTATAGATGTTGCATTTCATTCTCAAGTACCTTTTGAAGATTGGTTGAATGATTATAATAATGATAGAAGCTGACAGGATGTTTGAAAAGATCGCTAGAAGATAAAAGTCATTTGGTGGCTCATTAGAGAGGAAATTGCATAGAATTAAGCTACTTCAGCTTTGAATGTCTTTTCTTGACATTTAACAGCCAACAAATTATCATAAGACCAGTGCACAGTTAACTGAAAACCAGAATGACATAATAAATTATTGTTTAGTCATATTTGACCATTGCAATGACTACGTGTTCACTTGATTGCCCATGAAATTAAAAATTAAATACAACCATTGGGCATGACACACTCATCCAACTATATTCTTACAAACTTACAATGTCTAGAAGTGTGTTTGTCTGCCTGAAATGCAATGCTGATGCAAATACCAAACAAAGCGTACAATTACGTATCTTTGTTGCAATACTTTATGTCCGCAAAACGGCTCAAAGTAACCACACAAAGAACTCGCAGACATATGTATGCTAAATAGTTGCTAGTTTTACTTATTACTATTGAAAATACTAGAGATACCTGTATGTATGTATTACATAAATAATATTTTTGCCCTCCACATTGTCACTTGCCTTTGTTGTTTGTCAAAACAAATAAACTAGGATTGGCATAAAAGAAATTCATGTAACTATTACATTACGATGACGCAATTTATGCATTCAATTATTTCTTGCTTTTTGTCTGAGAGACTTTGTGGGAACCTCTAAATATAAATTTGAGAAAAATTATTACAAACAATGCAGTATAGTAAATGTACCTAAGGTTTAACTTGTATGATATGTGTAGAACATTAATGTACAACTTGTATTCATCTTTATAACAGAGAAATAATGCAAAGCTATGGATTTTGGGTTGGTTTCAACATGTCGGACTGAAACTGACGATTTATATCTTCTCATTAACATTTTCTTGTCGCAGTCATTAATATTACTACATACTACCTTTAGTTTTCAATTCCATTTTTCCACATTGCCGTCCATATTTACAATTGTTAAACCAACACCAACAGACACGCATTCTGTCATCTGTAAGTTTAGGTACATATGATACTGCTGTGTACATTCAGGAATACACATATGCTGCCAGTATGAGTAGAATTCACACAGAAACAGAACTTTTTAAAATATACTGCTATTTTTCATCAACAACCAGTCGTGTACACAAGTTGACATAATATTTTTTAAAACTGTTATATTCTATTTCTCATTCTTAGAAATATTTACATACTGTCCTCAAATTAGAGACTGAGATAAAAAGTTGCAGCTAAAGTTTCAGTCTTGAATGAGATTCGAAAATTGGTCGGTATGTTACATTAGTATATATGTATTTAGTATTTAAGTATATGTGAGAAACTGTATATACACATTCTCTCAACATTCTCATAGTAGCATACATTTACTTTCTGAACTAAAATATGTGATGTACTGTACTGTAGTACTATTGTATTACTTGAAGAAAAGTTGTAGATATACATGTAGATGTAATTAAATTGGACGGATATATCAAATTACCTTTAGATGATAATATGTATAATATATAAAGTGTTTTTGTGCAGCTATGGATTTGTTATTGTGATAGCTGTAATGTTTGGCTACACTTGCTGCAATTTCCTTCGCTTAAGTTGAAACTAATGTGCACATAGCCAGAAGTGATGAGTAAATTTCCATAAACATGCATAAACGTCGGCGCCTCATTACTCATCCTCTCATCTCCTATACTTGTGCTCCAACAAAGGGTTTTCTGGATAATAGTATTTACGCGAATTTTGAGGATAAATTGCCTCTTTGCTGTAGCATGCCAACAACACAACCAACAAGCAAAACAAATCATAGGAAAACAAGTCCAGGTTTGTAAGGCAGTGGATAATGTATGTTAGTGTTATGTTCGCATAACTTTCGTTTTCTCATACTACTGATATCAATTGCATCTTTGGAATTTTTCATAGCAATTTGTCCATTATTTAAGGCGTATGTTTTCTTTGTATGATAATTCAAGTGTATGTGTATACTTGTGATGTAGGCGGTGTAGACTGTGTTTGTATGAGCACCCTAATCAAATGTGCAATCAGATATTTCTTATTAGATTCCAATGTAGGTATTATTATTCTTTTTCAGAATAAATTGTTTCCAAACCACATAAAATATACTACATACTAGATTCCGCATTCTGCAGACTTCAGCCCAGCAACAGCTTTACAAATTAACTTTTTATACACTCTGTAGACATTCATAAACTAAACAGCTAAAGGGCAAACATTCGTAATAAAGTCATCATGATAGACTTATTTTGTGTGTATGTAATTATTGCTGCAGCTCCCTGCTGTGATTTTTGAAAATGCAACGAAAGAAAAACAATGTAAACATTTATAATAGCCCTTAATAAGTGGGATTTGCTTTGTTTTGTTCAGCTGGCTGCAAATAAATTGACATGCCATGTCATGTCTCATCAACTATGTCTCTTTTGCTTCTGCCTAATTGTACAAAACATACAGAAAACGTGGAAAACCAAGATTCTACTAAGGCACCTTTACTTTTCATTAAATGAAACCACTGAAATATTTCCGTGTAGAAATCCTCACTAATTTAATCGAGTCTCACTGCATAGCACATGTTGTCAAACATTATGTTCTTTTGACTTCTTTCCTTCATTCTTCAGAGTAAGAACCAGTAATAAAATCTTGTAAGGATGTGACTCAGAAATCCTACTGTATTTGTATTGGTAATGCATTATGCATTCTGCGTAGGTACGCCAATAATGTACCTCAAAACAAAAACAGACTAATTGAACATGATTTTTATTATGTTGTTTACAGATTAATCAGCAACTTCTGCGAATATCTTCAACCACGACTGTTCACAATGGCATCGCTACGAATTGACTTTGTTTCAACGATATGTCTTGTGATTTTCCTCTCATGGGCACCCGGACCCTCAATGCAAAATCACTACTGTTCTATTAGCAAGGACCACACGTTGTGCAAATTCCAGGTATGTAATCTAATCAATATTATTACTCATACTATGCATCAATAATTCATCAATTCGTGTGCTTAGAAAATTGCAAGTGTTACAATTTCAGAGAACATAATTTAAGATCTTGTTCACACCAGCTTATTAACTGAAATGACCAATAAATACATAATTCGGAGGAAAGAGCTTAGAATCTTATTAGACAATTAAATTGGATTAACATATTATGTATATTTAAGCTTGAATGTATTTGTATTAGATTGTCATAATAGGCGAATCATTTTAGGTGTTTGTTGTTTGTGTACATAAAATCTTTTACGCATCTCCTTTTTTATATGGTTAACATGTTTCCCTATTGCATGGACATTGTGAACAAGAAACAGAAGTCCAATAAGGAAAAATACGACGAAGATTTTGGATGTGGAGATAAATAATTCTGGACAAGTAGCTACATTATTTTGAGTAGAAGATGAAGATGACGAGCATAAAGTAAACTGTGTTACTGCTCCTTGTTCTTCGTCTTCTTTTAGTGTTGATGACTATCGTCACACCGCATCATTAACATAGCTAAAGATAAACACAAAGGATTCTCTATAGGTGGTAATTGCTGCAGTAGATAAATAACTCTCGTCATTTACAATTTACATGAGACAAAGATGATTTTGTTGTGTAGCCAACTGGCAACAATTCACACAACTCACCACAAAGGTTAAGGCCACCCTACACTCTGCGATTTATTCTTCCATGCACTTACTGTTTATTTATGTTTGTGTGAAATTTAGACTTTGCAAATCTTCATAATACCATAAATAAACGCTAAGATATGACGCTGGATATTTAACAAGTGCTGAAACTCAACACTCACACCATTTTGGCTTTAATAACGAATCTTAATAAGCAAATTGCACTTTTTCGATTTTACAAACTGAAGATCTGTGGTAAACTAATGTGATGAAACTTGCATGATGTAGCATTTACACTCATTAGGTACAGATTAAATCACAATAATTGGAAATTATCCGAGTCCGCCCGGAGGGCGGGCGAAGGATAATTGTAATTATCCGAGTTATATGAAACC
>JAQFYB010001402.1:0-32988 GCA_034694085.1 Pogonognathellus longicornis | reverse complement strand
TCCAACATGATATCATGTCAAAAAATCCAACATGATATCATGTCAAAAAATCCAACATGATATCATGTCAAAAAATCCAACATGATATCATGTCAAAAAATCTAGATTTTTTAATTTTTATTTATTTGTTGAGTCTTTTTTATTATGTACGAGATTTTGGATTCTGCATTGGAAACACACTATGCTTCAATTTCTGCCTTGTTTGTTTTTATTGATAAAATTCATCTGCCAAACTTCATTTTTCACCATCAATTTTTTGGAATTACTACCATACGCAGATTTTGAAATGTAAAGGTGTTATACCTAAAATGCGCATCTTTTTGTTTTAACTTTATACACCTCATACTCATCATCACATAATTATTAATATTTTTTATCCCCACTTCACTCCAGTTGATCAATGGTTTCAAAAATGAACAACAATAATTTTGAAATCAGAATTTATTGATTAGTGACTATTGCTAAAATATTGAGAATTGTATATTGAATAACGTAATATAACCTATCCATACAAGCAATTTTTATATTGGTACTACTTTTCGAAAGTAGACGCAAATAATGTAACAAAGAGAGTATATTCCATACTGGTTTGTTTTTCACATGCAAAATACTACATGAATATATGGCTGCGGCTGGTGTATGTGATACCATCAAAGAAGATTGATTATATTTCACTCACAAATTATTCCAAAACGCTTTCCTAAATACATAATAAGGCGTCTCAATGCTCGATAATATAGTAAAACAGGAATAAGTTTCATTCATAAGTCCATTAGATATATCTGTATTGTTTAGAAGAATGAAATTCATGAATGAATCCATGATTTTCATTCATACTTCGAGACTATTTAGTACGCATATGTTTTCCAGCTTAGCTAGTGGCTTGCATAATATTATTATTATTGTAAGCCTCCGGAAAGAAAGTCTTCCTAAACACTTCACTAAGTACTGGAATAAGATATTAAAACAGATATGGTACAAAACATAAAAATAGTTGTTTAACTAACGTGACCCTTTCCATTGTAAGTGTAGTCTACTCCTTATATAAGTTTGTTTATATATGCATACACCCAAAACTCATTCATTAATGTATTCCCCCAATTGCCTTTCCTATACTGTGCAAGAATTGTTATTTTACACATACACGAGTACTGCCACCCGTATTAAGTATGTATAGTGCACAATATTATCCTGGTATCACATTATACAATGATATAATGATTGTGGTCCAGATTGTAGTTATGGATTAGTGGATGTAGTAGGTACTTGTTCTGCTACAGCATAATCAGAGATTTGGAGAATCTGTTTTTGTTTTAAGCTCTTCTGTGGAAGTGGCTATACCATAATAATAATATTATGAAGACACTGCACTGGAGCGATATGCATTTCAAGTGTTCATAATGTTATTATATAACAGCATCCACCTATTCATCTTCTGCAGTTTACCTTACCTTCAGCTGCTGTTTCAACGGGAGGACTTATAACTAGCTACTACTAGGTTTGTCTACTTTTCCAGTAGGTATGTGTGTGGGTAAATAACTTCCTTTTGCTGTGGTTAATTCTGAGGATGATGACTCGAAGGAAAATCTCCCCTCTTTTCAGAGTGCAGCATCTAAAAGGTTCATGTGTTATCAGTATTAGCTATCACAACTCATATCTACATAACTTCAATTAACAACACACAGTTCTTTTTATGTTTTTACCTGTTATGAAAAACATTCTCGTAATATCCTTTCTCCTTCTCTTTAGTATACACTTGGTAGGTAGCTTTTTATTTATATGCAATAAAAATATATTTTATATGATGTTGTATAGCTTCATGTCATGTATTAGGAAAGGCCGGTACCGGTACCCACATTCTTGGATTCATTACATATTTGAATCGGCTTTAGAAAATAAATATACCCAACTGCTTTTCCTTATAGTGTGCTTAATCTTGCAAGACATATAAACAAGGTATGAAGATTGAAGATCTGTGTAAAATGCAGGAAATATTACATAATTTATATTGCGGTGGCTCAAATGAAAATAAAAGTAAATGCTACTCAAATCAATTGCAATTTTTGTTCCAAACTTAGCAATGTATGTCGTTTAATTTTAGATGAAAATACAAAACATCATTTATTGGTGAATTTACCTTTCCATTTTTAACGCCAGTTGACTAAACCACTAAAATCAATTAATGTAAATACACTAAATGCCTTTTCAGAAACCTTTGTACGGGTTTTTCATTCTGATTCCTTAGCCTATTTTATTTAGTAAAAATATTCAACTTAAACAAATACCAATTAGAAAAGCCTAAGACATGGAAACCTAGTGCTTATTAGAATTGTGTAGCAATGCACATGCAGCTTTTGCAGTTTTATAAAACAAAATGTGTAAGGAATTCTGTAAATACTAAAAAATGTCTCATTGAGTGGAGTTAGTTAGCCAAAGTGGAAATGTGTTGTATAGCACATCTTGATGACGACAAACATGACGAGTGTTATTATGTGTAGTCCTTAAACTACAGGAGCAGTTAAGATAAAGAATGTTACCCTTACCGATCGCGTAATTTATGATGGTTATTTCAAGGAAGAGCTACAGCGTAATGAGCGAAGATCTTAAGGAGCTTATTTTCGGCTCTTTTAGTTTGCTATCAACATAAAATAAGTGTAGTAGTTGTTAGAAGGATGAGTAGCATATTATAGGGAACTAAAACAAGGGTTCATCAGACCAACAAACGAAGGCAAGTCCCAACACAATTACGAAATAATTACTTGTCCTCCTCCAGTCGTGAGGGTGGGTAACCAACTCCTGTAGTACTACTAGTAAGAGTATATACAATCTAGTATACTACAATCCACAACATATTTGTGATGCGTCTTTTTTGTAGTAAAACTAATGCATTTTTTACTATCTGTAGTAGGGCACAATTGAACTCTCTGAACAATTTTCCTTTTTTCTGATACAATATTACTCTCATTCTGAACTTGGAAAATAAATGTAAAACTCTTTGGTTACGGGCAAGAAAGAATTTATGAATGAATCTCTCTCGTTCTTTCTTACGTTTCAACTCCAATGAGAATTGGAGCCATGGACCTTACATTAGAATTATCTGCGGGTACTGGAACTTGATCAACGTAGCATATGGTTGGAATATATACTACCCAAGATCACCACACACACATTCAGCTACAAAAGTTTTTGTTTCATGAATCACGAAATTATTCTCTAGTAAAATTCACTTAAGTGCTTTACACTCTTACTAACGATAAATTATACAACTTTGTTGTAGGTGCCTACTTCATTCTTGAAAAGGTTACTCCGTATTACATGTACAATTACAACATACAAGTCATAACACACATAGAACACAAATAGGTAAGAGGTATGCATAATATTTGTACATACCAGATACTCATAATATTTGTACGCTCATCATTACAACGTAATAATATTACTCTTTGTTTGACGACAGATCATCGGGATACATACATGCATACACATAATACACGTCTAAGTAAAAAAGCATGAAGTTCTATACTACTGACCTGAGGCTGCTTTGCATACTGCATTCTTTACGCTATGAATCACGAATGACTTTCATTTCTTTTGCTGCATGGATTTTCCTTAACAGCAATATTTTACGTGTATGTATACAATGTGCTTATGAAATTCGAAAGCATGCATTGTCGCCTTCCCTTCATAGGAAATACCTTGGCCAACAAAAAAGTGTGAATGAAAGAGCTTGCTGCATCTTTCTACATTACATTATGAGAAGAATTGTGTCGTAAAATTGATAAAAACTGGAGCAAAGTTTAAAAGTGTACAAGTAAATATTAATATCAACACTGCGTAAGCGTAACTTGCACTTATTACACACTTGGCTGTGAATGGGAAACTGAAAGTATTTTAATAGGCTACGCTTCAATTCTGTTGTCCATGCTTAATGGAGATTGAACATAATTGAGAGAAGACAAGCCACCAAATGAAACAACATAATGGGACACGGGAACTGTGCAATGCAACTGAATAAGAAATTGGTGTGTTGCTCAAGTGTTTTGTTATGAATATAGACTTAAAATCTAATTTTATAGAACACATAGCCTACCTGTATTTATTACTATGTAGTTTAAACACAGAATATGAAATCTTGGAGGCTTCACCAGTTATTATGATTAATTTCTGTCTATCTCTCTCAGCTTTTCTTTTCTGTGCAGCAGACTTTTGTTGTTGATGGTATTATGATTTGGATGGTGAAATGGTGATGTTGAATAATGTTGGTGTAGTATTATAGGGAATTCCCTGTAATATATATTCCTATAAAAGATTCAAAGATGGGGAGATGCCTGAGATATTGTATACCTGACCTAGACGTCTCTAACACCTTAGCTAATTGACAGAGCCAGGTATTTATTTACACCGCACACTGCACTCCGCTCTATATATGAGACACTTTAGATGTAATGCGATAGTTGCGTGAAAAGCATTAAGAAGACATTCACAATGTGGGTTCTACGAACTCTTCTTTCTCAGTATATACTCAACTGGAATACCAAAAAAGAATTAGTTCTGGGCAATTTTAGGTGTAATGTGTTTCAGGATTGAGCATTCAATACTACAAGTAGCACGTAGTACTAATACTCGTATAACGGCTATAATATGCACTTACACCTTAATAAACGAACCCCGTGTGTTAGTTAAGACGTATGTAGTATATATCTAGATATTTTTAAGGTAGATTAGTGTATAAATCACGTAGGTATCTTTATATTGAAGCCCTATCATTCCCATTCACATTTATTGCTCCACATTCATTCATGCTCCTTCATTAATTGTAATTCGAGAGAAACTAAGGACGACGATATAATCTACGACACAAAATCTAAGTGTCTATAGATATGTGATACATAGAGTAGTAGTGAAATATATGTATTAGGTAGAAGCAAAGGTGTTTTTAATGCAACCGTTAAATTATACTAAGATGATTTCTATATTTACTATTTACCAGAATTACAATCAAAAGATCTTCCTTGAGATCATCATCATCTTCTTAGTTCTTACCTTCAGACATGAGCTAAGAATGTTGAGGTGAGAATAGACACATCAAGCTACATAATTAAATCCTAACACGCAATTGTTATGGACGTCATAAATTTTTCAGAAGGAATATTTTATTATTCGATCGTAGAATTTAAATAGTATTTAACTAGATACGTGGAAATACAATATTATTATAATCAAGGTGTAAGTCGGTTAATGTTTTCGTTTCGTTGCATAATATGTGAGTTTTATGTATACATGCATGCGTACATAGTTTGATTGGACAAAGTATTATTTTCGTAACACAGGGAGCATAAATTATAGACAAAAGCATTATTTTTATTGCATGCTATTGGTAATTGAAGTAGGTATGTAAAAATTAGGATTCAGGAAAGAAATTATGCGTGTGCGTACCTTGTGCACATAAAAATTAATAATAACTTTCCTAATTTAATGTCTCAGTTTACAACCCATTTTCTATTTTTATGACTTTCCTTGTGAAATTGTGTGCCAGAGAAAGCAGCTTAGGGCCTTTTTGTACGTGTACTACTTTATTCATACACTTACAAATAGGTAATAATGTAAATTTAACACGATTCCAATTTAATAGTTTGTTTCTAATCTGAAACAGTAGCATAGCATAATGTAATGAGATAGGTGCCTGTAGGGAGTGATTTCTGAATATCAAACACAATCAGTCAATGCAATAGCAGTAGCAATCGTATTATACTCATCTTTATCAGTAGTACCTAAGCTGAAAAATAAATGTAAAAATCATAATAGAAATGCTAGCGTTAATTTGTCTTTGTAAATAACATAATGAATATGAAATTATATGAATTAAACAGTTCACTGTTTTCAAAAATGGGACATCATGTACAAACGGGTAGTCTATAAAATACAGATAACTCTAATATGCGCACGCATACTTCAATCAATACTTTTATTTCAGTTCTACAAAAGCTAGTACAATTTTTGTAATGATTGAACAAGTAATTTTGCAAGTAAGTAGACAGTGTATATAGACTAGGTATACTGGACTAGGATACTGCGGCATTTATAGGATTTTTTATGTCACATCAATTCATACTACTATAGGTAGTTGCATTTCTACACATTGTCCACTTAATATTTTAGCTTCCAGCAAATGAATGCACGTCATATCTATTCGTGAGAATCAGTTACACTACGGACTAATGCGGAGACTTTTCATACTAATAAGCTTTGGTAAATTCCAAGATTGTAATATAGATTGTAAATTGTGAATAATTATAAAATTGAGTTGAGTTGGTATAAGAGTAGAATTAAGTAAGTAGAGTAAAAATTAACACTTTTAGGTATTAAGGCTGTTGAATTCCTCAATGGCTTTTTACATATACCCTACCAAATCAATCCTGGTTTAGAGATGCAAAGACATTTACTGTAAATGGAGCTTTCAAATTGCTACGTACATTAATCATTTAGTAATCATTTTTTACAGATGACGAATCGCCAGCTCTAGCTTCTAAGGTTAGATACAACCAATAAAAGCAAGCAATTTAAGATTTTTTCCATTAGAATTACGTTTAAATTATTTGTTTTCTTAAATTGTAATAATCAATGTTTAAACTAACAAATTTTCAGTGCATTAAAACTTTATGTTGCTTTCATATTGCGTTATATTGTGCATCGTACAGTACATATTAAACAAAGAAAATGATGCTACTGTATTAATGTATTGACTATAGTTACGTGTAGAAATTCACAGAGGTACCTAGCTGTCTTATACGGACGTCTATTAACCAATGCAAATATTATAGTCAGCTTATTGGTAGCAAGTCTTCTTTATATTAGAGATAAATGCAGCAATTGCTCGAAACAAAAGTTCAAAATTATATACACTTGTAAAATATTCTTGCGAATTGTAGGTATACAAAAATGTTATTCCTGTTCAATCCCCACGCAATAGTTATAGACTTTTCCTCAATTTGTTACTAAAGATTACATGTAGTGAGCAATATCGAATATCTTGAGAATGTTACCGTAACAGAAAGTAATTTCTAACATGCATTTATCTATGTTGATATCGAACTAACAAAATTTAAAAAAGTGACAATTGAACGAAATTTGCTCTATTGATTAAATATTATCAATATCAAATGGAATAATAACTTAGTTTAAATTATTATTTGAAGCTGGATCCCAAGAACGAGAAAGTCTCACTATAAGATAAACACATTTACAAACAGCATTGCATATAATGTCAATGTGAACAGATAGCCGTTTGTTACTATTGTTAAAGATCCGATCCCCTTCAATTCATCAGTCACTCCTTTGCGAGTTTCTTCGGGTGTAATTCTTTTATCTTTCGGGGAATTTCTAACGTTTTTCGCCGAAGAGTCGTCACCCATACTGCCCCTCCCTCAGAGGGCTCGTGGAGGACGAAATAGTCACACGGTTGACATTATAAGTCGGGATCCTTGAGGAAATTGTCAAGTCAATCCACTGTCTGAATTTTGAAACATCCACGTATACTCCAGGAACCCCGTATTTCCCACAACCAACTCCCCAGGAAACAATTCCACTCAACTCATAACGCCAAGGATCAATCAGACTCGGACAAACCAAAGGTCCACCTCCGTCACCCTGAAATCCAATTCAAACGAAATAAAACTTTTACAGAATCGACATTTTTACATGTAAAAAGCAAGTACAAGAATCTAGAAATATACCACACAAGTGTCCAAGTCTTTCAATCCACCGGCACAAAGAAAACTGGAGTGAAGGTTGAAACTTGGTTTCAAATCCGTTGCACGAAGAGCTGTTTGACAAATACTCGGTGCAATGATTGGCAATTCCACTTCCTTCAAAATGGACTGAAACGATCCAGCCGTTCCTTTATAAAATTCACAAAAATTAAGTACATTTCAGTCAAGGTTTTTAAACCAAGAAACAGATTTGCATTATTATTAATTCCAAATCTGCTTACCGAAAGCATTTTTGCCCCAACCAGTAGCCCAGCATGAAGAATTGTCATAGTTTGGTGGACTAGCAGCAGGCAGACAAATTGTGTCAATGTGTGGAGACAGAATAGCTGATTGCGCCAGAAAAATCAAAGCAATGTCATTGTAGAGACTTCCTCCCCAGTAATCAGGATGAATTACAATGTCCTGGCCCCGAATGTCCTTTTATTTTTCATCCAAAAAAAATGTATTAAAAAAGCCATTTTAATATTAGTAATGAAATTTTCATTGAAAAATGAGGAAGTAATTAGTGTAGCGGCTCCTATATAGTAACTACATAGTGTAAGTGTCACACAATAAATATGATAAAGTTGAATTAGCTATATAAATTATTATGTCGATGGATGAACAGATATATTTTGTGGTTTGCTACTTAATCCTCCTATTGATCAGTTAAATCCTCCCTGGAGGAATGATATTGAAGTTATCCAGATTAAATCAGAGATAAATTATATTGGCTGTATTATAATTCTTGTTATACATAATTGTTGATAGCTGCATAATAAAGTTTTAAGATGTTCTGATAAGCTATATGCCGTTTAAATCGCTTTGCTCTATTTTCCATGTAATGCAAACCGAGAGTGAAAATGAATAATTTTATATTCACCTACTGCAGCTACATAATGCAATATAATAAAATCTAAATATAATACTCGTAGTCAGCATAATTGACTTATGTGGACATGATTTTATAATTCTATTGCCTATAAAATGAGACTAAACATAAACTATAAAAGTAAGCTGCTAGATTCACATTTCTATAAATCCCAGTGCATTTGCAAGTTTTTTACCTGATAAGCGTAGAATTCGCTGGTTGATTGAGTGTCCCATTCACCCAGACGTATGGTCAAGTGGTCTGGTCTTTTCCTGTATTTGTAAAAAATTGTTAGTCGCTATATAGCACATCTTGTACATAAAATTCATAGCAAGCTGTTTGAATCGCGAGCATATAATTGTAATCAGTAATGTAAATATAATAATTGTAATCAGTACATAATTCCCTGTTTCGCCGTAATGAAACTAGATGTCGAAAGGGGAAAGCTAACATTATGAGCACCTGTAATTTAGTTTCGTGAGCAACCTGTACATTGTACACCTGTCGTACTGACTTGACCACTAGTGCGGTGGTCTTGAAAAGTTGCGTCAGTGCACTGTATAGTATGTATCTAAGATACTTGCTTATGAAGATATCCATTCTTTCGCTTATAAGATTTTGCAATGAAAATTCTTTTACGTAATTATGCATTTAATGAATTAAACATGTAAAAATGTGATTCATATACTAATTAAATATTGCATCTCCAGTTCATTTTTTTTTGAATAGCGTGAATTATTTTAAAAGATGCTATTTTACGTACTTTGGGTGGTCAACATTAAACTGCACAAATGAGTGTGTCGATCACCAAATACGATACACAATTAAAGATTTTACTTTAATTTTATATTAAATTATGATTGACTCAAGTTCATAACCTGTTGGTAGGCTGTTTGAAAGATCACGTCAAAAACGTTCATGGTTAGATTTGTTGAACCCGTGTAAGATAAAGATTGAAAACAACAGAGGCAAATAGAAAACTCAAAGTGTGCGAAATTTTTTCATAGAATAAGTTGAATGTAAGTTTCTGCAATTACGAGAATTAACCTCTTTTGTTTACAATGATTCCATTAACATATGTAGTTTCACCATACCATAGGTACGCTACATACATACACTTGATTATATTGTACCTACATAAAATGAAATAAATGTGTTTTCTTGTGACAAAGCATTGTGTTAGATTGCATGTTAGAATATAGTGCTGATTGAGTCATTGAAATTAAATTGAGTGTGGTTACTACTTACCCTTTCACACAATGAGCGGCTGTAACAACTACGGATGGCCAAATCAAAACAGCACCACAAAGGAATTGAAAAACCCACTGACCAGCAATCTTCTTCGCTTCAAGAATTGCGGCCATCCAGGGGTATTCTCCGAACTGAGCTTCCGAATCCTGTTTTCACATAAAAAATCCTAATAATAATAATATTGCGACAAACAAAACTGATATAATTACAAAATGAGTTGTAGAAAATCCTATAGAAAGTTACAGACTCCCTTAAATGAACCTTCAGAAAATCATATTATAAACAAGGGCATAGCTGTATAGATATTAGGTACCTACCTACTTTGTATCTGCCAACTAATTATGAAAATATTTTGCGTTGAAGGAAATGAGAAAAAGTGCGTCTCATATAGGACATAGGAATATGAGTCTTTGTTTTAAAGAAAACCATTCAGGTTCATCTGAAGACTCCTGAAGCCTATGGACATGGAGATATTGGAGTGATTATGCGTGCTGTATGATTTTTAGAGTAGTAATAATACTAATCATAATACAATCATGAAGATCTATTGAATGCCCATTTCATCATCCCTTTGTTTGGAAGAGTGAAGAAAGATTCCCACACAGGTGATCACCGTTCTAGGTAATGGTAATCATTATAATCGCATGTATCTTACTCTGCTGTTCAAAGCTCACGCAGTGCACTAATGCTGCACTACACTAACCATTTCTCATTATCATAATCTTTCAGAAGAAGAAACTGACAGGAAAAGTTGCTTTCTTTGATTAGAAAAGAGCCTTTTAATTTGCTAATCTCAATGAAATTCACAACTGCGTAGAATTTAACGGTACATTTCCTTCCAGCCTCCAATTACCTTACGAGAATGTTTGAATTATTGTAAATAATGGCAATAATGTGTGTTTTAACTAGGTAATAAAAATTAGCAGTTCTGTACCCCCATCTATGTAGGTATGATTTGTCGTTATTATGGTTGTAAGAACATCTTCAACAAAACATATGTATATTTTCTGTCGTGATCTTTTGCAGTGTAATAATTATAAACCCAAAAAATTAAAATGTTTACTGACTCAAAGTATAGAGTTTGCCACATCGACACAGTAAATAAAACTTTCAAACATCAACATTATTAATTAAAATAGCAATAAAATGTAATTTTAGAAAATATAATTGTTATTCTTTTGAATTGAATAGATGAAATCTTGAATGGACATTTAATCATTCAAGATTTGAAAATATTTTTATAAGTAGTGACACATAATAAATATTATAGTAATAAAATATGGCTATGGATTTAAGAGTAAATCTTTTAAAGTGTATTTTATTATGATAGTATTTAGTGTGTCAAATAAGTTTAAGTGCATGTAATTAAACTGCGGTGTGTGGGATATCTCAAGAGACGGAAACACCAAAAGTAATGATTCAGACGTTTAGACAGATATTACGGGTTTTTACCATTACAAATATGTTCAACTCAACTGTATAATATATATTATGCTTTTCTGTACATATGTACTGTCTACTGTGTACACTGGTTGTTTACAGTGATATAGTGATGGTTTGGCATTCATGTTTACGTTGCGTGATGCTTTGCACACAAGTACTTTACTATAAGTATAGCCTAGGTATATGTGAACATGTAAACAAGCATTCGTCATCTCGTTTAGTAACTGACATGACGTGAGTTGAGAACTGACAACGACAGAAAGCAAAACGCAACGATACAACGGGCCAAAACGGAAAGATAAGAGTTGCAAAGCTTTTGTCTTCATGAATAACACATTTTCACACATTTTCATTTTATTCCTATTTCTTGCCCAGCTTTTTCTGGCAAAAAATGTTTCCTAACCCAAAAGAATCCTTTTGTTAATGAATTTTTCACTTCTAAGGTGGCTCCCTTATTAGTTTCCAGACTTAGCTAATACTTTGCTTGTCAAATAAATCGAGTTTGTATTATCAGAGAGCCTCTTCATATACATTCATTGTCATTCATGCATATCAAAAACACGTACACATAATAACATGAAGCAATCAATTTAAAAAATTGTTTATCAAAAACACGCTATTCTAAATTTTAAGTTGTAAATGCAAACATTTACTAGAATACAAATTAGTAAACTGATTATAAGTTTCTAATAAAAATGGAAATTTGTGTTCAATGTCTGAATGCATGAGCTCTTGCAACTAAAATCATGAACCGATTTCAATAAGAATTAGAACCTATATGTATGCGCATAACTGGAGTACAATTATAATTTAAGTAAATCTTTTTAAATTGCATTGTGTTATACTAATATTAGCTTGTATAAAATATTATTACCTGTGTGTCTGAAGGTATAAAGTGATAATCTAGACTTTTTGTAGGGAAGATTGTTTGTTCTCTATTACCTGTAAAGTCCTCTAGCTGAGATTGTAGCTATAATAATATGCAATTGCTGGAGTATGGGTTGTATGTAGTTGTAATAAACCACCTTGGTGTATTTTTTCAGTGGGTTGCGTTTAAAAAATTTCATTGTCATACTCATAATCTCTATTTATCTTTATAGGACAGGGTAGAAGCATTAACTGTCTGATGAAACCCAATTAACATGCTGACCAAGTGTAGCATAATATAACGGAGCACATCTCTATGTAAATGCGCATATAGTGCCAGCACCTATACACTTGCCAGTTGAGTATTTCTCAAACATAAATCCATTGTATCATTAATTGAATGAAACAGCAGGTCACTTATACAATTAAACATTGAAGACATCTTCATACTACTTTCGTATCGTGTAATAGAGTTGTATAAGCATGGCATTAGGGCACTACAACATTTTCCTTCGTGTATTTCAACCAAGAACCAACCAACACTATACTCCTATATATCTACACACTTCATGAATGGATCAAAATGTAAACTACTTCTTCTTTCATGGCATCGTCATAGCTTCTCATTTTTTCCTTATTTTTTACACAATCGTAATGCGAGTGATCCAAGTACAAATAACGTACATTTACTCTCCTGCTACTGGTAAATGCAAATACAAATACAACGGGCTTGGTTCTCTGCACCTAGATTAAATTACTAATTTCATTCATTGATTGAATGGACAGAAAGAAATTGGAAAAGCTGCTATAGCTACACACACATAATATATACCTGTAAATGTTTATGCAAACTGCCATAGTAGTAGCATTTATCCATGCAAGTGTGTATTATGTAGATTAGGATCATAAAATGCAGTGTTATCTGCTGGAAGTGTAACAGTGAAAAATGCAGTTGTCTCTATGCTGTCTCTATGTCTACTCACATTCAGCCAGTTATATATTTGTGCAATAAAAAAGCCTTCTTGGTTATGAAACAAATTCCCTGTTTTTGTGAGAGCTGCTGTTTTCTTGAATGTCAGTCAGTAGTAGTCAGTCAGGGATTATTCCCTCATAATGTTGCTATGAAATTTAATTTGTTTTACTCATTGTAATAGCAGAGTGTGTAAAAGCATTAGTCAGAGAATTATTTAATAGTAGTTTGTCTGATTCCATTAGATGAGCTTACAACTGCAATTACAGCTGCTAAATAACACGATGCTCAACCAAGTGGGGAATGTTAACAGAGTAATCAACTGCAGAAAGCTCTCTTTGTAAAAGGAGGATTACCAGGATTAATCATCCAAAAAAACTCACAAGAATTTAAACCTGGATGGATTCACGGAATGTCTAACATTCTAATAAATATTATTGTTACCAAAAAATTAAATTTACATGCAAATAAGCTTAACATAATTACAACTTATGTATACAACGTTTATACATCAAAGTATCTATATCTAATTGTCTATGTAAAATAAATAATAATAATATTAGTAGGACAAACCTTGAAGCCTAGAATTCGAGCGTTGATTCCATTGGGATTGTGAGTGCCGCATCTGGGAGTGAATCCGGGTAAAGCTGTGACGGTGACGGGAGGTGGGGCAGTGGTTGGTCCTGGAGGAGCCGCAGTTGGAGCCGGAGGAGTTGGTCTGGGACTTCTGCAACAAACTTCGAGAATGGAACGGCATGGCCAGCCATCTCTGATGTCAATGACTCCACCGGACACAACCTGTTTGTTTTATTCGGACAACAGTGCAAGTATTTCAATCTCAGTTGATTTGATTATATACACACTGTCAACTGTATAGCAAGTTTATCAATGAAAAAAGAAATAAGATCATCATAATATTATGTACAAGCAAAAATTACATATCCAGTTAAAACACACCAGGCACTTCTTGTACTCAACAACTGCCGAGAATTAACAAAGCATTGTTGTACCTATACTCTTATCTCTAAATGCTATCTGTTCTATGTTGATATATAGAGGGGCACTTATTTGCTCTGTGTGTCATGTCAGCAACAGTGTTATAAGGAAACCCACTCACATGCACAAACTTCTTATCCTGGATGGATTCACTTGGAGCACCACAGGATCACAGCAATATTATATCATATACAGGTAGTAAGAAAAATATATACAATGCACAAAGACAATGTATTGTACTGTATACGTATATTGCATGGTAATACACAGTCGTATATAATTTTACAGAGTGAGAAAGAATAAAGGTACTTAGGTACATAGGGATACTGCTGGAAAGATGAAGAGATAAATGCCTTATAGAAAGAGAAAAGTATAGGTAGCTAGGTTCTTTGTATATTTTCATGTGTGTACAAGAACGAAGTGACTTAAGAATGTTTAAAACAGAATGTGGAATATACACTCGGAAGAGGAACATGAGACAGGGTTAAAGTTAATGGAAGGAGAGCATAGAGCCTTGTACGTGTTTGAGTGCTAATAAATGTAGTTACATGAAGAGGAGACTAGGAGAATTGTGGAGGGAGGGAAGATGGGACAGGGGCAGGGAGGGGCGGGGGAGGAATGGCGAGATAAATTATTATAAGCATAAAATTATGTATGCATAAGAGTGATTAAGTCTTCAAAGTGAGATCCGAACCTGTCCCTCGTCACAGTAATAGTAGGGTACACAGATGCAATTACTGGACAACGTGGTTGGAGCTGATGGTGTGGTGCTTGGCACAACCGGGGAAGTTGAGAATGACAGAAATGTAAAGTAAGCTCTTGGCTCCACAAGTTCTATTAAGTATAAAGTAGCACCGAAACAAAACAAAGAATTATTACGTATCATTCCCATCATCCTAATCATCAGACTCGCTCTCTGCATACAGATCTGCAACAATCACTCAAATCCACTCCACACCACCACACACATAAAACAACCATACTACCTTTATACCATGTAGCTATAGCTATTCTACAATACAATACAACCACACTCTGTGTGCATTCTGTCGAGATTTATTCCGCATCTCGGCCAGCAGCATTTTACAACTCAAATCAAATCCTGCCCACTGTATTATAAACACAAGCGAGGCTTGATTAGCTCCATGAATTAACATTTCACACTACAGGAAAGCACAACAGCAGCATAATAATAATATTATTTAACATACACCATTTCTCTCTCCCTGTGTGTGTGTGTGTGTGAGTTTGTCTCATTCATTTTCAGTCAGATGAAGTTAAGAAATCGTTGTCTTGTGGATACTGTGTGGAAGAATAATATTCTTCTATAGAGCATAGGCTTGTACATACATGCACGACTAAAAAGTTGCACTGGTGAAACGTCGCAATAATACGTAATAATAATGTTACACAGATTTTTCGAAGGATATTATTAAAAGCATGGGATTGTGTACACGGGAATTACGTAAAAATTTGAGTTTGTGTAGCGTAATAATAATATTACAACATTATCGGGCAAAAGTATATTGTGCGGCCCAGGTAAATAGTTGTATGCCTAAGTACAAAATGTTAGGTATTGGATATGTGAGTATGTAATGAAGTGAAGCATAATATAAAATATATACAATACAGCAGCGTGGATTTACAATGGTTTACCTACCTGAGTGTTTCTGGTCGACTCTTTAAAGTGGTTTAAGGCCAGGCAACACTTTAAATCTGTAGGCATCGCTTTGCCAAGCCTTCAGAGGAACACTTGTATCATCGCCTCACTGCGGGGCGGAAGCTGTTTGCATATCATTCTCAACTCTTGCCGTTTAGCCCACAACAACTTCTTTTCTTCTTCTTCTTCTTCTGCCTTGCTCGTCTTTTAAATAAATACTTTGCTCTTTCCTCCCGTGTCTGTGTGTACATCAAGCAGTGTACACTACACGAGTTTTAATGCTATTATGTTATACCACATTGCACAAGTTTACAAGATAAGGAATAGTAATAAGGAGGCCTTTTAGTCATTGAGCCAGGAGCAGCATCCGTATTATACTTTTCTCCGTACACAAACACTGGACTGGACATCCACCAAACAAAATAATGATAATAATAATACACTGGCTCTAATGAAGTTGAACAATACCTACAGACAACTCTCACTGGCATTGTATTAACACGCTGTGTGCCATTATATGTTTCACCTGTATTGCCGCATTTTGTAAAGATGAAGGAGTGCACCAAAATCATCCAGAATGTTACACTACAACCATTCAAAGAGCCGACCAATGCCTTAGTTATAGTTTAATGCGAGGTGATAAGGTTGTCTTTATTGTCTGCCAAAAAAATCGCAGGGCAGGGCACATTTTATTAACTATGAATTTAAACTGAAAAGAGCAAACAGGATAATTATATGGCCAATCTCCCTTTCCTTTCATATAACACGCAGCCTGTAAGGAGCACACACACAATATGCAAACACTAATGAACTGATATTCTACTTACGATCAACATTTTTTACTCCTTCTTACATAAACAAAAGTGTCTTACGTAAAATCTGACACAGTTTCCTCCAAAGCTCGAATTTATATAATAGCTACATGTAATTTTATATGAAGGCTCACAAATTCAATGTTATTCATTTTCCTTGAATGGCTCAAGTCTCAAATACACTTACAGAGAACATATGAATTTTTATACTTCAAATTGTGGAGTTCTCAATTATAAAGTTTGTTGGATTTGAAATCCGTCAGTGTATTGTGTATTTCATTTATTGAATACATTGTATTTATTTATGAGTGCTGGGTTTAATATAGAAATGTTTTAAACTTGAAACTGATTTGAATATTAATACATTTTCACAATAGCGTTTGTTGTAGGGAGCATAGCGTTGCGACTTTATTTGCATGAAATGGCCTGTGCAATCCAGTTTTTGTTGTACAAGATATTAATACATTTTTGTGTAATAAATACAGGATGATATTTTGCTAGGGATGGATGTTCTGACATGGGATGTAATTGCGAGGCATGGTTTTAATTTGTGGTTATGTATAACACTGAAATGAAATGTACATAGTGGGAGTGAGGAGTAGGGAAGGAGGAGGATGGCAGAAGTTGAGACTGGAGAGCTGTATTATAATAAGTAGCGCAGTAAATTCCCATTTAAAAATTTGCAGTCGTAACGAAGCTGAGAAGAAAGAACCGTAAGAGTGTGTTGCATATCTACGATCTATTTACTTTAGTTTGTAAAGCAAAGGCAGTCAGTTGAAAGTTGCTCATCATTTCCACATACACACATCCAAGAAGTTTAGTGCTCGTAGTTTTGCATACAGTTAGTAGTGTGTTGGAGATCATGAAAGAATTTTTGAAAAACACTACAGGGTGCCGTGCATGTTAAGTATGTGGACAGAGATGAAGGAAGGAATAAAGGTGGATGTTGCGCGTGCAAATCAAAGCCGAGAGTCCCAGGATTTTTTGCCGTAATAAAAGTGTTTCATTGGAAGCCAGGAGAAAAATTGAATAGTCATTAGGAACTGAATGATTTAGAGATAATGGCCAACTCAGAAGATGATCATTGATACGGATGTGTATGTACTAACATTTTCAATTCAATATCCATCCTACTCTATAACATAACATACTATCATCATACTATTACACAATATGATAATATCCATCCTTATATTATATTAACATGCATCCTTCCCAATAACAACAACATTTCAAATCATCCTTTTACTAAATAATACCACCAAAAGCCAGTGTACTTTACTTTACTTACCTACTGCGTTTTGGAACAATGCGTAGCGTATACTACAGCGTACACAGCGCTTTATGAAACATTAAGCGTGTGCATGGGGAAACCAAATGAATCACACAATTTCATTTTCATCTCTACTTAAAAACATCCAAGGCATCCTAGCAAAGGAATATAAAATATAATATGCAAAAGAACATGTTTGGCATGAATTAGTTTGTATAGCTTGAAATTCTACATAATACAACTGATGTAGTATGTATACCCCTACTACAAATCCACTTACACATTACTGCATTATACTCCATTAGGTTTTACATCTAGCTAATTTGCCTAAGATGCAATATTATACGTTCATAAGAATATTCCTGAATGAATGGTGTACATGTATATAGCTACTACACAATACCCACATAATCCAGAATGCAGTGTACTAATGTAATATGCATAATATATGGGAGACATTCAAATGATGCACACAAACACACACACTACACACACTCTTTTGAAGAATAGCACTGTGCCCATAATTTTAATACAATAATTTGTATTTCTGCAAGAAGCGACTACTTGTATAATGGATGATAGAATAATAAGAGTAAGCTCATGTTCATTTCTTACCAACATCCTCGACTTGTTTCTCAGCTGTGGATTGTGTTTGGTCCGGAGGCTGTTGATTAATCTTGGTGTTTGTCTGACGCTTAAGCTGATGATCATCCTGGTCTCGAGAAGAAGAAGTGGAAGAAGGAAAAGTGTGGTCATTACCAGGAGATCCCCACAACCAGCCCGTCGATCTTTTCTTTTTCCTCGGCAGCAAAGCTGAGAATGGGAGAAGTGGCTGTTCAGCTGACTGTTGCTCCTTTTGATTGGGATGATGAAGATCAAGCAAACTGCTGCTGTTGATATTGGTCTCATCGTGGTCAGTCAATGCCCCATCCGTGGCCACACTTGTACTCGTCTGGCGCAGCTCGTCTCTCTGCAATGCCAACACCGTCTCCACCTCCAACACCACCGACACCAACACAACCACCAACAATCCATGAACACATTTGCTTACTTCAGAAATCTTTCGTCGTCTTCTTCCGTACGAGTCAATGCAAAGTCTTTGTTGTTGTTGTTGTTGTTGTTGTTGTTGTTGAAGAAGCATGTCGTTTTTTATTTAGTGCTCAGGCACTCTCACAGGCTAAAGCAATGCAACAATGTTAAGTATAGAGTTATCTTTGTTATTAGTATAATATGAAGATTATTTCTCAAGTGCATATACTGCATGCATAAATAAATGTAAGATGATGATGACGAAGAATGAGAATAAGAAGAAGAAGGAGCTTGTAGGAAGAGAACGAGTTAAGAATTGTTTTGATTTGACTTTAAGTTTAGTTAGTGAGAGATAAGGTGTGCGGAACTGGATTGAAGTTGAACTGAGACTGAAAAGAGCAAGTGGACGCTGCTGTCCCTCGAAGGATGAACAGATGGTTGCAGATCACACAGTTCAACGCTTAAATCACTACTAGCAGCATTGTCAGACCGGATTCCGAAAATTCCATCACTTACAAACTATGACTGTAATGTGTATGTAGCTAGGTGTATACCTTTGTTTATATTATAGATTTTGTATATATAGAGATAGGGCAAGATACCTTTGTAACACACAACAATATTGTAAATATTTTACTAGTATGCGTTTTACACGATTTCAATGACTCCCTTGTCTCGTCTGCACAGATTTTTTGCGCCTTCTTTCATTTTTCAGCCCTGGACTCTTTCTCAGGTCTCACCAGTCCATTGCAGTCTTGATTTAATCAGATTTCTCTCAATATTCAACACTTTTTTCGTATATCAGACTAGTCCAGTGTTTGAGACACGAAAGTCGAAGATTTTTTTAATTTTTTTTTGAAATTGAAGCTATGTACTTGGATTATTTGTGACAAGAAATTTATTTCTTCTGCAGGATGTCATATAGGTTTTTGTTAAAAATTCGTCGCAATTTTAATACTGAGTTAGAATGTTGTAGTTAGTTAGTTAGTTAGTTAGTAGTTTTTTTGAGATAGAGCACAATGTTTCAGAGAGAGTTTCCAGTGTATATTGAATCTGTGGAATGAATGAATGGAAGCGGAGGCAGTGAAACGAGACAATTTGAAGTAGCTCTTGAGAGTGTGAGAGGAAGAACAAGGTTTGGTCACCCTTTTTATATGAAAAGCTAGCGTTTCCAATCAATTCCCATCGAATTTTCCGGATATCGATTGAAACATTTATTCTTTGTGTCGCTTCCCATTGTAAATACACTTGTACTATGACTCGTCATTAATTTATGAAGTTTTATTTGGTTCAGTCGCCCTGCTCCATATTCCGTTTGTGAGTTAAGTTAAGTGCCATACATATTGAATTTGCAGTATGTATGAGGAAAAGGAAAGCATTCAGGTATGGATGAGTAAATAGAAGTTGTAAACGAAAGTGAAACCGGAGCAGGAAGGTCTGAACCAATTTGTTAGCAATGAGTGTACACATACACACAGATAGTAATAAAAGTGGAGGATGGGTTTTATTTAAGTTTCCTCACAAAGCACAATGCATAATATATGCACCATGCACATTCTCAGCACTATACAGACAGACAAGTATTGGGGAAGAATGAGAATAAAGAATGTGAATTACATGAAGTGTATTATGCACAGTCCGTATGTAAGTAGATATCATTATATGGTAATAGTAGTAGTGCCTTGTAATACACTGCATTCGTCCGATCATACCCTCAACCATGTAGTTATAGTGTGGAAACACAATCAGCTTGTGTCATGTCATGTCATGATGAGGTTTGCATCGCATGCAACTCTGTTCGATTAGCAATTGTTAGCAGTGTACCCAATTCGGGTTTTTCTGCAAGACAAACTAAATTGGATTCCTCTCAGGCGTCTCAGGTAGTCGCTTTCTCAAGAGAGCTATACAATTTTGCCTTGTTTGCACTCTTGTAATATCTTTTGCACTTTACTTGTACTTGTAGGTGGAATTATATTATTGTCGAACACAATTTTCCCGTTTTCTGACACATACAACAAACCAGCAGCTGACAAGTTGGCCGATTTTACAAATAAGGAGTTCATGCGGCTAGCATTTCTATTAAAGGCTTTGTGCACCTTAATTCATGTCTGCCTTTTTCCACCACAAACCAAATTGGCCAAGCAAATAAAGGTTTTTATTGCATGGAACACGTAAATGGGTCTTCTGCTGACTTATTGTGATTTGCCCTGTGATGTTTTTGACCGGTCGAGTGTTCCACGTCAAGTAGCAGTACATTAAATTATGTTAGAGTGCTTAGGTATGAATTACAACATCGGTTTGTAAAAGAAACTTGTGTTGCAATGCGTGAGGCATCAAATATTTACACAGTTCTAATTGGATTTGAAGGGAATTCAAGAATTATTCAATTGAAAGGAAAAAGGATGACCTACTACTCCCAAAAAAACATATCATGTTTTCTCCTATAAAATTGGCACATTTCGTGCAGAAAACAAATATGGGACAACGCTGTAATTCTGAAAATATTTGTTTTTCCCTACACGCTCCATACCTAATTAGCTGTGGATGACATTGATGGAAAATGATTAGGATATATGATATAGGCAATCATTTGATTTATGCGATTGTGTTTCAAATAAGTAGTCAGTTCTTTTTACTGCTGAGGACCTATTTGCATTTATATGTAAACGAGATTTTGGTGTGGATGTATCTCGGCGGGATGAAAATAGAATTTAAGGATGGCATAGTGGAAACATTAGCAGTCTTGTCCTGAGGCAGGAGATAAATGAATAAGCTGCTCATAAAAATGGGACGGAACACTTGAATTAAGTGAATTGAGTTCTAAGCAAGTTAATGCTGGTCTTTTAGCATTAGTAGACAATGTATATGGGATGATTACCTATGTGCTGCTGCATGCTGTGCTGTAGGTAACAGGCAACTCTATAATGTGCTTTTCGTGCACGAGAAATACACCTAAGGGGCTATTTAGATACATTAAAAACACGTTGTAACAGATTATTATAGGAATATCCGATGGATTTAGAATTAGGCCAGATCTATAATACTAATAATATGTTTCTATTTATTTTTCTATATAATATCACTACTTTCTTCTTTTCACAACCCAACCAAATCTAAATACTTTCTGTGACCTCTTTGCGTAGTATTTAGCTTAATACTTTATTAACGCCTTGTTACATAGCTTTAGGATTTCCGTATAGGTAGCTCTAGGTTTCATTTTGTAGTGTTTCTTGGGCCATCTATGAGGTGTATGGTATGGAAACTCTTTCATTACTACAAATTCATTTTCAAATCAATGTTCAAATCAAAATTCTACTTCAATAACATTATGTTGCTAATCTTCCTGTAAAGTATCAACAATTATTTTTTCTGTCCAAAACAAGTTTCTTCGTACGCTGTATATAATACTGAATACAAAACAATATGCGTACATACACTTTCTGAAAATTTCGGGATAGCGAATTTTATAGGCAAACTCTATTTAGGTACTCAAGATCTCAAAAAGAGGCTATTTTACTAAAACAAGCATAATAAATTTGACAAATTCAAATTAGCTCTACAGTAGATTTTTGTCCTTCCTGAAATGGGGTCCTAAATATGACTATGTTATACACTATTTGAAATGTATACTCTATTTGAAATGTAGCACGCCGCCCCACCAGCAGGGGGCGTGACATTGAATTTTGGATCCCCAGGAAATTTTGAGCGGACCACCCCGCCCCCACCAGGAAATCGCCGACTCGGTTTCAGGATACCCAGGAAGTTTGGACAAATTCATCCCTGGCAACAAGGCATCGAACCATTTTAAATGGGTGATTGTTTCGAATTTTAATCGCGTTACATTACCGAAGTTAGACAACCCATATTTAAAGACAATGCATAATTATTGTTATATAACACTCCCTTTATTATTATTAATCGCCACTCATAATTGTGTTTGGTCAATGAACTACTCTAATTCAAAGCAATTATTACGATTTTTTTTTGTTATTATGACTTTTCTGTTCAACAGTCGGACAGACTTAATAGATGTCCTATATACAGTGAGTTTCACGAAACGTGATCTATGGTGTTAGGTAGGAGTATGTTAATATTCATTGATCGCCCTATGTCGGTTTTCTTAACCTAACGTTTGAATAACAAATTAATTCACAAATGTTTAATCATGATTTCCACTACTAGTCAAAAGTTACTTCATAAATGATATCATAAATTGCAACTGTTATTCTAAATAATAGTTCGAAAACCATAGTGACATAGCACAATAAATGCACATTATAATACTCCTACATAACCCCATAGATCACATTACGTGGAATTCACTGTAGTAGCTATTTCATGTATACAACATTATAAGTATATTATATATTGTACTACTATATACTAATAGTATGCTATACGAGTTGCAGGAAGTTAATTTTGTTATGCAATTGTCACTGAATAAAACAATACAATGCAATACTACAATGTACTATAGTACTAGATGCCCTACATATTGTACATATATACTAGTGTTAGAGAATCTGCACAACAGACAGAATACCTTTTCTATAAAGTAGTTGAAGCAAAAGATCTATTCTCGACTTCTGATTTCAACACTTTGCGTTTGTCCAGGGTTTTTATAAGAGGAGACTACCAACTGGAATATAATGGCTGATCAACTTACGAAAGAACAAATCGCGGAGTTCAAAGAGGCTTTTGCCGCATTTGATAAGGATGGTGACGGCGCCATAAATGCACTTGACCTAGGAACGGTCATGAGATCGGTGGGGCAGAATCCGACGGAGGCGGAACTTCAAGATATAATCAGTGAAGTTGATGGTGATGGCAAAGGGACTATTGATTTTCCGGAGTTCTTGGCGTTGATGATAAGACGTGGCAGTAAGCCAATAACTGCCGAAGAACTGACGCAGGCATTCAGGGTTTTTGATAAGGATGGAAACGGGTTCATCTCTGCTGCTGAGCTTCGACAGGTGATGACAGACCTCGGAGAAAAAATGACTGATGAAGAAGTCGCTGAAATGATCCGAGAAGCCGACGTTGATGGTGACGGCCAGTTAAGCTATGAAGAATTTGTGGCAATGATGACAAAGTGAAACTGTAGAGAAAGAGCACTTCTACGGTTCAAGAACGAGAGAGAGGATAATTTTTAGTATGAATATTTGTTGCACGTGAGAGTGTAAGGACTCTACTGTCACTGTTAGTAATTAATTTCCTAACAAAATTGTCAATTAATTGGGTTTTATATAATGTAACTTTAATTTGAAAATAACACCTGTACATTTATTACAGATCGTTTAAAGTGAAAGGTGAATGAATTCTCATTGTAATGTCTTTTCTATATTCCAAATTAAAGCTTTCAACGTGTGGATATAGAGAAATGTTTCTCGTAGGTACTTTCATTAGGTTTTACTCTTTCTTTGTAAAACAACGCTTGATTTGATGATTCTATCGAGTTTTAAAAATTGTATGGTACCTAGTTATTTGTTGAGATGAGTATACTGGTTATAAAATATTAAACTCTGTAATAAAATCAGGAACAAGCAACGGAATTTTTTCTAGTGAGTTTCCGCTGAGTCGGTGACATAAAAGTCAAAGCTGTTTACCACAAGAGTTATTTGAGATGGATACTTTGCATCGTGTCGTATTACTTTACTCCTTTCCTGAAAGTGTCCGTGTCGTATGTATAATATACCCAGCCTTTTCCTTGAACAAAGTAATAATAATAATACATTTCATCTACCTGCCATATACCCTCAAGTTTCATTCATATTTTCTATCCTATTTCTTTTCCCTAAACTTCATGAATTTCTTTTTATATTTCTTGATAATGAATACCTAGGTACATACCAAAATTAATCCTTACAAAATAATAATAAGTATAATCGGGATGTTAAAACATTACTTATTTCTTTAAAAAATACTTTAAGTTAAATATAGGTAACCATTTTCTAAATTTTATAACTCATATAAATTCCTACTCTACTATAGTTTAAATTGCAGTCAATAAATTGGTACTTTTTTACACATTGTTAATGCCTACCTATTTGGTTATTAAAGTCTTTATATTTCATTTAATATTTTAATACCTTCTAATATGTTCCAAGTTAATTGCAAATCCGTCAACTAGAATCGATTTTTAATGAGAACCTTGTTAATATTCATAAAACGCTCTTCGATGAACACTAAATTGTACGTACACAACATGCGGCAAATTGAGATTTTATGACTCTAATCTACTGCTGTACTAAAGTCAAATCTGTAAATCGGTTTAAAAAGTAAAGGTCATTGTAAGGGATTGGACTTTGTACAACAAATGAATTTAATTGTCATTTTGAGTGTGTACTTAAATTGACATTTAAACCTTTAAAGCCGTCCGTGTTATATTATTACAAAACTTTTCTTTCCTGTAGTATATATTCCCCACACTTCTTTTGTGTAGCCCTCCGAAGTGAAGTCCCCACTCGAGATTCATAATAAGTATTCTTCAAGTTGTAAATTCAAACATTAAAGGCCCAACCTAGGACAACCTCCTTCTTCGTTTGGCAATTCTTGGACAAAGAGCTTCGACAACAAAGATCAACTGAACACAAAACGGACCTTTTCGGCTCAGGAAGGAATATATTGACTTCTTGGCTCCATTGCAGACAAAAGGAGTCTGAGACTCTAGAGCCTTCCCACATTCCCTTCAATGGCAGACAGGGTGACTTTTATGTCCTTCAATGCACAGACCTCAAGAAAACCAAATGATATTACATAACACATGAACCAACAATCAAACAAAAGTTATTCTTCATACCGCTATACAAAATCTTAATTAATTCCGAAGCAATTCTACTCTAAACTCATTATACTCATTATTCCACTTAAGCAAATTCCTCACCAATTATTGTTATCCACCCGCATTCATAAAGTACACCTTTAGATATATTATGTGGGACTGTGGGAGTGACAGTCAGAATCTCATGTTAACATTTTCTATGACTTATCAAAGGCAATAAATAATAGGTACGTTAGTGCTAGCATATACTACCAATAAAATAGTTAATACCTGTTCAATTAAATGACTTATTGTCAACAGTACGATGTAGATATATTGGTTGGAATTGTTCCATAAATGATTTTAATGGAAAAATTATGAAATAAATATTCAATTTATGGGTCTACCATACAAATCGTAGCAAATTTCATAAAATCATGTTTTATGCCAGGGGAATTGTAGAACGAAAATTAACAAGCTATAATGACTTTTTAGGGGCTATCTGTTTATCAGTATATTACGTATACATTGCTGGAAATATAGCACATATAAAAATGGTAACTAAATGTTATAAATTGTCACTAGAAGCTAATAATGGCAAACAAAAGCTATTAATGTAAGTATTATAGCAATATTAATGCAATCATAAAGTAATAACTACGATCCGTTCAAAAACTCAATTGTGACCATTTGTGTTGGTTCTTGGTTCTACTCCACATTACTTTTAGCATTCAGCGGTCACACAAACAAACTGATACCGAAATCCATGACTTGTTTGTATATAGGTAGGCAGAACTAACCAGCGTCCATTCAATTTCTGATCGTGTTGTATACAACCTTTTCAATTTTTCATAAAGCTTTTAAAGACTGTTTGTATTTTGCATGAGAGTCTGCAATTTACAGTGCAAGCCGAGTCAATCTCAGTCTGTACATACTGTGCAAATGTTAGCAAACGTACAAACAATGTATACTGCAACGTCAACTAGAATTGATGTTTTGCTCATGAACGATTCTAATAAAGAGGCATTTACATAAAAGCCTAGTTCTAATTGCAGTAATAAAATTGGGAGCAACGTGAGTTTGGTCAAGCTGCTTTTAAACGTCGGAGTCAACAAAGCATGACTTGGAACAATGAAAACGGAAAGAATGTGCCAGTAATAGCAATTGGAGTTTATGAGTGTGAGGGGATCTGTGAAGGCGGATCTGTGAAGTCGGTGCGCGGTGGTATGGTGGTGGTAGCATGTAATGAACTTAATTTTACGACAACACCTAGGAATACAAGGAACGACACGACCTCTTAGTTCCTACGAATGCATGTGAGATATGCCATCATGGTCTCACTTGACACTAACCAAATTGTGTTTGACACTTGTTCCATAAACCAAATCCTTGTCACTTAAGGCAACGCATGTAGTCCTCCTAGGACATGTTTGTTTTCAATTTTCACACTACAATGCCCTGCATTACTCTCTGCGTCATTTCATTCTTTACACTCTTATTTGCGCCCACTTGTTACCACCAATAATTTTGACTAACAAGCAAACGAACAATAACAACGCACAAGTAGATACTAGATAAACACACTAACCTACCTACTAATAATTCATAGGCCCGACTGTCGTTACTGCCGTATTCTCCGTTTTCAAGTACCCTAGTGTTAATTCCTTTTCTCCATGCTGCACATATTTTATGATTTACAGATAGAAAATATGTCATACCTGCTGACGTAGGAGTGATCTTTAATCTAAAGTGTGTTTCAACATATTTCAGATTCTTTACCTCTTTTATATCAGTCCATGAAAATATTTTATGTTATAAGTATAAGACTTCATTTTAATTTACGTTCATTTATTTTTGAAAATACGGTGAAGTAGGGCAAAGTGTATCTATTGTATATTGTAGCAATTCCTCTTAAATATTATACAAAATGCATACGCTTTTGTTTACACCGACATAGTAGGTATATACAACGTGCATTAGATACCATGTTACATTTAGTTATATTATAATAATATATGTAGAATGTTTAATATAATGTAGTTCGAGATGGTTATTATCTTCGTGGAAGTGCGTACGGGGACAATATGCGGCAATGTTAAACTAAGTAGTAGCTAGCGGTCTATGTATATGTTAAAGGATAAGGTATATATAAATGTACTAGGAAAACTGATATATTATTTCCACAAATGTCTAAGTGCAGTGGAAGTTTTCATGGAAGTTCATTCTCAGGAGATCCAGTGGGCATTAAGATGGTCCACGCCTCGACGATTGTGAACTCTCATTATTTCCCCATTCAGCATGTATGTTGTTATTTTGTTGCTTTTCTCTTAGATCTTATGAATGAGTTGGTCGTGTTATGTAGTAGGATTCTACGTCTGTGGCCTGTTTGTTGCTCGGGTACTCAACTCATTATAATTTATCTCTCTGTCACTACACACATTTATATATTTAAGCGGCATACTAACGTGTTCTTACTTTACTATATACAACACACGAAACTCCACCAACCAACCAACCCACTAATCAATATATATCGACAGTCCACGTCAACTGGAATTTGTGAATGAATGTGTGTGTATGTGTGTGCATAAGTAATACAGATATAACGTATGCATGTGTATATGTATAAATATATGTGCACTTAGCGTTGTATAGTTTGTATTATAATATAATATTCCCTTACACAGATACATATGAAGGAACATACACAGATGTAAAACAAAATCCGAGGAAACCAACTAACGCACATTGTTATCAGTAAGTATACAATAGAAAAGCATTTAGAGGGTATTAGAAGAAAAGGATCGCTGCTCGGTATCTTTAACTCTCTCTCTCTTATTTATGTAAGCAGTATATATTATAATGCACACACACACACACAATATTTTCTATTGGAGCAAGTATATTATATTTTTGTAACAATACACTGAATGTACATTTGATATAGTGCGGAGAACAGAAAAGCATGGAAACATATGTGAAGGCTGAATAAGAAAATGCGTTGACGAATATAGAGGATGATGAGACGATCAACCTTGAGTGTTTTCAGTTCTTGTCTTTTATATTGTAGCACGACACGATGCATGTCTCAATGTCTCTGTGAGAGATTCGGTGTATGTGTATCTGGTTAGCTATATACATACAATACAACTAATAACAATAAATGAGGCAAAACAGATAACATTATATAAATGTGGAAAGTGGTTCGTAATACTATTATTCGATTATTATACTAATGCAAGCTTTTATACTACTCTTATTCTTTTTCGTGTATACAGCAGCACACAACATGAAGCAAGATATTTACATAGAGTCTAAACGGAATGAACAACCTCAGACACATCAGTCACCAGAGTCATCGTCGTATTATTGTTATCAGATAATAATGTCTATACTATATAATACTCTCGACTTTATACATTGAATTGAGTAGTGATTGTATATCCATAATATTAATATGTGTAACAAGTGTCCCCAAAGCTAAGCTATACAAGCAATGCATGCGTTGCAGTCAATTTATGAATGAACGAATGAATGAAATGAGATGAGCACAAACTGAATCAGCCAGACAGACACACAGAGAAGTGCATAAGTAAACGTACGGATAAAAATTGGAAGAAAAAATATGTGAGCAACAAACGAATACTAGACAAGAGCAAAGCCGGGCGAAAGTAATTTATTTATTTACTACACTTCAGATACAACCAGATTCAGTCTGTCTCTATTGTGCACATTTTTACAGCACAACTAACATATTTATTATGTACACATCTCTTGCTTTCCTGCATAATATCCTCATTTCTTTCCTCCTAGCAATATTACAGGCTCAGTCTTCAAATATTTTCATTCGTAATATTATGCTTGTCTCTTGTGTATAATATCTCAACTAAAGCTATTAATGTTCTCAATCCATTATACAAATTTCTATGCAATCGATTCCACTTGCACTGTCAAATCCTTGCACAAACACAGACAGCACTTGAAGACTTGCATGCAATAAAGCATTATGTGTCTAAGCAATGATGGTCTCATCATCATACTTGCATTGTTCATGACATTCTTGGTACGCAAATTATGTCTCACAACTTCATCATAGAACTTGATCCTGAGATTATGTCAATGTTATCCATTCTCAGTTTATTTCACTTATCTTTTTAAGTGTTATTTGCCTTGGTTTCGAAAAAAATATTTGGTGTATATATGACACAAATATACAACCTGCCTTACATATGCTTAAATTTAAATATAATTCAATGAATTATTTTTTACAACATTCAGAGACACTAATATTGTCTAATAGGCCATTGGTTTAAAATTTTAACGAAATAATGACTTCATATGTCCCAATAAAATAAACTTCTCATGTGAACATACAACATTGATTTACATTAAAAATGTATAATTTTTTACAACCTTTATATATGAAAATCTTCCTGATGGTGAATTGTTGAGCACAAACGTTTATATACTATTTTCTTCGTATGAATTTACTCATGGTTTATGCAATGTATATTAGCGTAACACTTCACCTAGTTAAAAACTATCTAACAAAACCGTTTATGGAATTAGACTATTACACAGAATTAGTACACAGAATTATTCTCAAATCGTAGAATTTGGGAATTATTCCAACATTACATAATCTGGTGTTTTCTCTAACATTTAGTAGTTGTATATTAACTCTTAACCATTAATACGACTACTAACAACAAGCTGTTTTATCTGTTGGTGTAGTGTGAAAGCGCACTTTTCCTCCTTTTAGTAAAATCAGTGATTACTTAAATACAACGCAGTACTTATATTATTTGCATTTTATGAGAATCTAAAACTTACTCGTAGTAGTATTAAGTAGGTGAGTAAACATTTAGAAAAACAAAAGCAAGTCGATGAGATAAAGTATGACAGTTCATGGAGTAACAATTTATTTTCCATCATTGCCAAGACTGTTTGTAAATAAAATCATTTTACATACATACTATCACCAAAATCTGTGCTGTAATCAGTGTATTTTGATTTGCATAATATGTGTAATCATATGAACTGCATACGATATTCAATGTATACTCGTTATATGTAGTCTGACGGAAGAGATGGAAAGATATGGGGATGAATACTCTAATGATGACGTTCCCAGTAATGTATGTACACAATTCTCCAGAAACGAAGAAGACTTTCCTTCACGTTGTCTTTGCTTTACATTTGTTTCGACTTTCGAGCATATTACATGCATGTAGCCTTCTGCAATAAAACACGTCGTAGTATCTCAATCTAAACAGATCGGCTGTGGATATTGGACATGAATGAAGTTGCTGAGTATGAAACAATATTGTGTTACTCTTTCCCATGTATCTCTGTACAATACAACGACGTGCATGTTAGTCAATGTAATTTTTTCCTGTCATCGCATCCTCAAAACACAAAAGAATGTTCTTACATAGCTATATAGCAAAACTGTACTATCAAGAAATGTATTGGCTTAAAAACAAATTTATTTATTTCCACTTGTTTGTTGTAATAAAGTAATAATTCTAGTTTTGAGCCCACTTTGCTCTGCTTTCGTCCTTTGAGTCAACACTCGCATATGTCTTCCGTTCAATTGAATTCCATAGAAATGCAACTTTTTCTTAGAGTATGTGCTAGAATTCATGTGATTTGTGGTTAGGACCTACCTGTTAGATTCCCATTCAATTTAAATCGAATTTCCTCTGATTTCCTCAAAAGTATTGCGTATAGCTAGACACTCGAGTTAACTTGAGAATTTATTTCTTTGTTGCTTTTTTCTGGTGCAATATCAGACTTACTTGAGTAGGTAGCCAAGCCAGTTGAAAAAGCTGACTTTTCTTCAACATTTTCATTCACCCATTATACTCATACGAGACATATATTGGTGCAACACACAATACACTCCTGTATTATAAATTATATAAGGTTACACAAATTGTGTTCTATTTGCTACAAATCGCGTTTATTCTTACTTTGTGTGAGTAAAGCAAAGAAAAGGAACGTTCTTCTGTTCTCAAGTGTCTTGTACTGTTTGTATCACATTTGTATCATCATCATATATGTAGCCATTGTATCCACTCAACACAATCAGTCTCTATTGCACTGCATATAAAGAATAAGTTGAAGTATAAGAAACAGAGAGTGTATAGCTACACTATACTTTTATTTCTTGTGTGTTTACTATGCATGTATAAGTTATATAATGCAGTGTTAGTAGTCTAAACAGAAAATCGAGAAATGATTGTGAATGAATGACTACATGGATGAATGAATGAATGAAGATTATTTAGAGTCCAAGTCAAGTGTGCGTAGTTGGGCTGTGTTCCAACTCCAACATCCACTTTTATTCATGTATGAAGTGGTAGTGTAAATAAGGTGCACTCGTTCCTTTCCAACTTTCATAATATGGTTTGTGGGCTTCTTGTGTATTATTATATAATATCATACAATACATTATATTGTTGCACTCCACATTACGCCATACACTTTAACATACACACCAACACTCTAGTCTCATTGCATTCATTCTCACATTTCCCATACGCACTCTTTCCTTATTTCTCTCTCTCTCTCTTTAACTTATTTCTAAAAGTACTGTGTTCCTTTCCTGAAGTGTTTCATGTAGTGAATGAAGGACATTTAAGTGTAAGTATTTATACGACGACGTGTCTTGTACGTGTAGCAGGAAAAGGAATTCAAACAAATTGCTCATATGTTTTGTGTAGGATGTATACATACCGTAGTAGTAAATATTGTACTGATATGATACAGTCGATTTTGTGTTGCCATGATGAACAACAGGGATTCCAGGGGTCAATCTTTCTTTCTGACCAATTTCCGGTCCATCCTTATGTGGGTGCGACCAACTTGCTCATTTCACTTCAATATCCACTTAGTTTTATATGATGTGTCGTAAAGTGAGCAACTTTATATTTGTATAAATACCTATGTACATTGAAATCCTCTATAAATAGAAGCAAAGCAAGGAAGATTGACTTTTCTGCCAGTTTTCATATCATTCCTCCGAGATAACTTTACGAGTCGGCATGTTGATCTGTATAAGAGGCTCAAGTAGCTCTTTTGCCTCCATTCCATGCTATATGACATACAATATAATTAATGATACAAATTCCACTGCACTTGGGTTTCTTATAAGTGGGGTTGTGCTTCTATCCTTTATGAGCTGTGAATCTTACACATTTTACTGTGTACAATATATACATAGTAGAGCGTCTAGAGGGTCGCATTTTTCCAGCCCAACCCTATCTGGCTCCTCAAGCATGCCAACCCAACCCAGCCCTA